>CABEEJ010000005.1:458648-652700 GCA_901482245.1 Timema douglasi | reverse complement strand
TTGGCTTACTTAGATTGGCTTCTAAACCTCTTCCTCATTTAGCCACTCAGCACCTTCATTGCTACTGGAAGCTGTCTGAAGTCCAAGCGGCTTGTGATGCGCCCTCCCTCAATTTTGCCCGTCTTTCTCTGTCTTACAAAAGAATTGTTCTGACCCCCTAACCCCTTGTCACCAAAAATAAGCAAAGATCGAACCCCCTCCTCCCCCTAAGGCGCTTACATAATACTTGAACTTTGATTAAATAAGGTGTATACTGTTTTTTAATTACTCATTAAAATACTTAAAAGAGATTTTTTGCCTTTATTAGAGTTAAATCTAAGGTTCTTGAGTTTTGCACTAGCATACATTTCTTTAATAAAATGCATTATAATATGTAATAAAATATATTTATATATATTGTTTAAATATGACAACATTGGCATGGATATCAAACATTTAATTTTCTGCTCTTCACATCACTGGTCCACAACTGAACTATCATGGCTCTTCTTATATTTGATTTTTTCACCTTCTTTAATAATGAGTGAGGCATCAATTGCTCTTGCTTTGTTATAAACTAGGTTGAGAATCGTCAAAAGTCATTGGTTTGAGACATGTGTCCAGGTTATTCAACTAATTTACATTTTATTTTTTATTTAGGCTAGAACTGATTATAACATTCATACATTAGTAATTGATATACATAATTTGAAAATACATATTATTGATTTATTTAGGTGAATAAGCCTATTTGATAAAATTATTAAATAATATTATGCATTGCAGTATTTTCTCATAAATTATGCGGAGTGGAATTATTAAACAATAATTTGTAGCATGTTCTTAACTATGCTGAATTTATTTTATAGTTTGCATAGATTTAATTTTTAATTTAATATATCTATGTCTAAACGATATTGAAGGCTTAGACCCAATTAAGTATATGTTTGAAACATGTTTACTATAGTTATTTATAGTCTAATTATAAGCATTAAATTGTGTTAACAATGACCATACTTGTGTGTTATCCCACAGTTAGATCTTAATTTCATTAAAAAAATAATTAAAATATATAAGTATTGTTGAGTTAAAATATACATTTATTTTCAAAGTAACTTGTATGTTATATGTATTCCAAATAGTATCAAATTATAATTTTTAAAATAACTACTTGCTTTTAATACTTAAAATTTTGTGTTACAGATTTAAATTCCTGTTTTTTTATAAAATGGTTAACTGTAATTTTTTACCAGCCTTATGAGCCTTTGTTAATGTGTTTATATTTAAATTATATGAAGTTGACAATTATCTAAGTGTACAATAAACTCAATTTTTAGCTTGCTACTGCAGTACCCACCTTAAGGATCGACCTTAAAGAATTGATAATTCAATATTCATCTTAACTGTTATGGCTAAATATGAAAGATCAATTTATTCTATCGTAGGTGTGTTATTATGTGTGCCTGAAGTTTTTTATGTAGGTTTGTAGGCCGTGTTCTCTTATATTTTGGTTTTATTAACACTTTTAAGATTTCATCAACATATTTTCCAAATGTGCAAATATAAATAGGTTATTTTATTATTTATAAAGTCGAAAATGTCTATGATAAAACTCAATTTATTTAACTAGATTTGTAGTCTTACTAAATAGATTTATAGTGTTTTGTTCAGCACATACTCAACATTTAATGCAATAGTTGTTATTGATTAACATAAAGCACATTTTTAAATTAATTATTTTAACTAAACAAATTTCATAGTAAATATTTATAAAATGATTTTAATATAAAATATCAAATTCTTACAAACTTTATTTATCTGTCCACTTTACCTTAACTAGTTTATGTTATATTCTGCCTACTACCTGTCAGGGCTATACACATTTTAATTATACTGGTTGGGTATGAATGAGAAAGGTTTGCAAGTATTTTTTATGGAGAGAGAGAGTAATAAACCATTTAGGAACCCCCACTCCCCACCCCCTACTCAGAACAACTCTTTAGTATCCTAATCCTGACCATCATCATGAAACTAGAGTAGATGAGTCTGACACAATCTGTGGGCCCACGGATGAAGGTTTGACTGGTTTAATAACTGAAAACTGAACCATTTTAATTGATTTTACATACTCACAACAGCACATCATTGAATAATTATCTAATTCAATGGTTAAATTGTAGATGAGCCTCCTTAAGTTGACTTTGAAAATTATCTAGAATGTGTGTACTAAAAGGACAGTAAAATATATTCACACCAATAATTGGTATTTATAAGAGCAGCAGTATATACATTTTATTGAATACTTTATGGCAGGACTCAGAACCTGTCGATTGTCACCAAACTTTATGTAATAGGAACTGCTTTTATGAAATAAGTAAAAAGGTATTACAAACAATTAAGTATGATGAGATGAGTCATCTAAACATCTCACCAAACAATGTAAGTAAGTGTAAATACATTTATACAAATTATATTTGTGTGAATGATCAGTGTAATAGGAATATTTAAATAAAACCAGAATGATTATTATTACTTTAAATATGTCATTTTTATTTACATTTTGTTTATATATCCAAGTAAAGGGGGTTCAGCTTTGTGTAAATTGAAAGCTACCAACTGATCTAAACCAATCACAACTCGTACATATTAATAGAATATATTTGTTCATATTATTTAAAAAGAATATCTTTAATACCAAGTTTCATTGTCATTGGAATTTTAAAACATTTCAATTCACATTTTCCATACACAATTCAGTTTAAATAAAATAATTAAAACATTCTTCAAAGTTTTGCAGACCAGCATTATTAAGAAGTTTGATATGTAAATCTGTAAAAACACACAAAGTCAAATTTATATTTGTCACACATTATTCTATTTTAGATTCTTTCCTCTAAAAGCTTATGCTATAAATTTGTTTAAAACAGACTTATACACATGTTGATAGTCAGGGCCGTGCATTAGATTTTCTCAGTATGATGCAAGTCTTCGATGTCTTAAATGTTTTTTTCTTTAAAATAACCTCCGATTGTAATTTTTTTTAAACTGCAAAAAATGTATGAATACTATTTCTAATTTTTAAATATAAACTACTTTGAAATAAGGTTATCAACTACAATAATCTACTACAGTTTTACCCTTCTGATTTTAACTTTAGCAAATTCGTTAATTAGGGATGTGTAGTCTAGAGTGGAAGCCATTGTAGATTCAATAGAAATTAATGACAGATTTTTAATTTTTGTTTCTTTGTTTCTCTTTCTTTGAGCGTTTCTTTTTATATTGACTTCCAGACAGTTTTTTCCTTTTCTGTTCCATACTATAGTAAATATTCACAGTCCTTCGCAAATATGCAACCGTGGGCTGGGGGTGGTGGGGTCATTGAAAATATTAAATATGATGATGCTTATCATGCTATTAAAATAGGGTAGATAAGATAACGATAGAAATGAGTTGCAAAGCTAGTAAGATTTGTTTGTAACAGAACATAATAAATATATAACGAATATCTTTCAAATTGACAGCTAGCAGTCGTTTTGACATATGCCTTTCTTCAACTTTTTATTGTATTGTCTCCACTTCAACGTATATGAATTTGGTAAAAATAGAGCAATAAATAACGAACGCAAAAGTAGGCAATTTGCAAATATTTCCTAATCAACTCTCTCTCTGTCTCTCTCTCTCTCAATGACACACAGAACGCAAAAGTAGCCCAATATTACAAAAAATAACTCTATATCTATCACACACAGGCACACGTTCCGCACCTGAGATATATCCAGTCCATGCAAATGTTCCTTTTTAATTCAAGTCCCTATTGTCATAACAAAATCATTTTCAATGATAATAAGTAACTACAATTGCTGTAAAGAACAATAATTCTCTTACTTGATCTACTTTTTAAACACAAAAACTGAATTATTATAAATGCAAAAATTTTATACTGAAACTGATATATTATATATCTGATTTACTGATTTACTGATTTAAACACAGCCACTTGCCACTTCTCGAGACAAACTAACATTAAAATCAAATATTGTCAATAATTGTAAGCTCAAAGCTGAACTATAAACACGTAACACATGCATTTGTCGTTTGTGATAATTGCCGCCTCAGCTTTTAGGAGTGGCCGCATGGTATATTACACACAAAACTAATAGCTTCATGCTGTCAGATCAAAAGTCTTTCGGCAAACACTCGCCAACGATGCACCTGCACCAGAAACCGAAATCAAAGGGTACTGAAAGCACTTAGGCAGAGGCGTGCGATAAATTATAAATCATATATATCCATATCAGAATAACATAGACCAATATAAAAAAAAGTGATGCGTAAAGATTTTTAATTATTGAATGGTGATTTGATTTTGCTGCTCATGCTGCCCCCTTATGGTGCCACCTGATGCGGCCGCCACCCTGTATCATAGCACGGCACGACCCTGTTGATAGTGCTAATATAATTAACTCTCTTATTTGTGGTCATCTTTTTGATTATCATTTAATTTTTTTTTTAGCCAATGCTTTTATGTTCATTAAATTAGTAATCTTTAGTTAATACATTAATTCTAACTTTAGTCATATTACTCTGTGGAAATAAAAGAAACTTTATTAATTGTAATATTTATTATTATTAAAATATCCTGCTTAATGTTGTATAACATAATTATCCAACATGAAATGTATAATTGCACTGTTGTTAGAAAATTGTTGAGCATAAAAGTAATTAAATAGTGTTTTAAAAAAAGCGTTTTTATCTCAATTAGACGAGTTTTTATTAGTAATAAATTAGATTATGCTTGGGCATATTTGTATTTGGAAGTTAAATGATGTTATATATTTCAAATATATTATTATTTATTAATTAGAGCATTTAAATGGTTTTATATTCATAAAAATAAACTCGTAGATTAGACTATGATAAGTTACATTTGAATAAAAGCAACAATAGTAACACACATAAATTATACTTAAAGTTCTATAATAATTTTACAAAATAATCAACAATAAAGTAGTAGATAAACTTTTCCAGCATATTGATCTATTTAAGTTGAGAAAACGAAAACCTTGTCTTATATTGGGGTCCAAGATATATTTCAGGTTTTAAAAAGATTCTGAAAATTGCTTAGCAACCGGTTTTAGTACATATATATATTTTTATAAAAACATTTTAAATTTTCAATTCAATAAGTTGTCAACAAAATTGTGAAAATATATATAGTAAAACTCAAAATGTATAAAGCCGTAATTTTACTGGCTGTTCTCTATGGGCGCAAAACATAGCCTCTTACCTTAAATTATGAAAACAAATTTAGAGTATTCAAAAACAGGGTGCTTAGGAAGATATTTGGTCAAAAAAATTTATGGAGACAGTGGGGACTGGAGGAGGCTACATAGTGATGAGCTGCATATCCTGTACTCATCACCAAACATTGTTAGGGTAATAAAATCTCTCAGGTTATGGTGAGCAGGTCATGCAGCACAAATGGGAGTATATAGAACCACGTTCAAGGTATTGAATGGCAAACCCAATAGGAAAAGACCACTGGGAAGACCCAGACGTAGATTGGATAGACTTGAGAAAGAGAGGGTTTAATTAGAGGGACTGGATATAATTATCTCAAGATAGGGATAGATGGCATACTTTTGTGGGTGCGGTATTGAACTTTCGAGATCCTAATGCCATAGAGTACGTAAGTAAATTTGTGTGTGTGTGTGTGTGTGTATATATATACACACACACACACACATACATTTTACCGTCCAAACCCAATTTCAGGACAAACTAGATTGGACTAGGCTGAATTAATACATCCTAAGAGCCTCAGGATGTACTAGTTTAACCAAGTCTAAATTAGTTATTCCTGAAATTTTGGTCAAACTTATAGGATAAACAAGTATGGACTACTATGTTATTAGGTCAAACCAGGTTTATAATAGGTTTGGTTAGGATAGGTTAGTTTAGCTATCAATATTTGCATGCAAACTGTGCATGATGCAACATGATCAAGGTCGATTCATCGTATGGCTTAAGAAGGATGAAAACTAGTATTGCCAGAAAATCAATATGTTGGTTTATACTACAAGCGGCAGGATGTATCAATTTGGTGTAGTCCGATCTAGCTTGTCCTGAAATCAGGTTTGGAAGGTAACATATGTGTGTATATATAAACACTCTGTATTAACTTTAACTTAAAACTACATCCTGGTATCTTAGAAAAATAATTTATTTATATTATTTGATAAGAATGTTGTTTACTAAAATTGTTTTTGTCATCATACTATCAGTTTTATTTATAATATTGTGATACTGATTGAAAACACCATCTGTCCACAACAAACATCTTTTAAAACTCCTCACAATGAATAAAGATTATGCCTATATATCATACAAATTAAAATGACCCACCCACAAGGTAAACATACAATAAAGTTATCAAACCAATATAATATACATATCGTCTTCAAGTATTTCTAGAACCTGGCTGCACTATGATAAGTTTTATTTCACTGCAAAAATTGAATCAATGTTTTTCACACTTATTTGTTAACACATTTAGTCTACTCCATCTTTCACACCTTGAACTGTATTTGGTATTTTTTAACTTGATATGATTACTTAAAAATACATTCATCCACACTCTACGTTGATCAAACACTAACTTCACACTAATTATAATTTGAGATTTTGTCATTTAAAATTAGACTCAACCAATATTATTATTTGTAAGAACAGCATTTGATTGTATACATTTGATTGCTTACCAATGTTTATTACTATTTATATATAGAAGCTTCGAATTTTAACCTCTAAACAATGACTTTATTAAATTTATTTTTCAAAAAAAGATTCATAAACAGACATTGAAATCAGGACCTTAGACTTATCAAAACAATATTTTACTGCCCATTTGTCCAAGAATGTTAAAGCTCAGACTCATTCACCGCTAATTACTTAAGACATGAGTCTATATCTCTGTGTAAAAATGTTGGCTACTTAAATTAATAAGTTGTAGTATCTAATATTGAAGATATTTTGTATGTTATTGAACAAGTCTTGTACATACTTGTCATGGATGTCCTTAAAGTAGCGTAACTATATGAACATTTTGGTCATGAGAATGTAATTATATAAACTTTTTGCTGGTCATTGATATTGTTAGGCAAGATCGACATACTAGTAAGAATAATATGTATTATACTCTATTCTAAACATCTATAGGTTTATATATTCTTCAATTTCGACATTATTAAGAAACGAAAAAAATAAGATTTTTTTATATTCTTAATGATGATCACAGTTTGAAAGGGGTGTGTAAGTAATTATATAATTTCAGTATATTTAAATTATGTTATGAATAGCTTTGGTGATGTAAATGAAAATTCATACAAAAAGATACTAAAACTGATTTGTTTGAACTTGTGTGCATAATTTTTCATATTATTTTCTATTCTATTAAACTATGATTATCTAATTTGTCAAACATATATTTAGAATACAATGATATAAAAATATCAAGCATTATTTACAAAGCGTGTGAGTATAAGTAACCAATAATTGTATGTACCCATTTATAAACACAAATCAATGTGTATAAAATTAATTTGGAAAAAAGTGTCTAAATAGCTAAATGGTAGATATTTAATGTAAAAGTCACCGACTGAAAGCTTTCATACCCAGGTTTCCAGTAAATTAAAAACATTAATATTATACCAACATATCTTACTATATTTAATATCTGTTTCCCAAATAGTGGTGAAGAATCTCATAGGATTTTGAAACACTGTGTAGCTAAAGCTGCGACGAGGAAAAAAGTGAATAGTTACAAAATAATTACAAATTTAAAAAAATGTTTAAATATTTAAAATGTTTGGATTGTTGTTGGCCTGCAAATTCATTATGGTTAAAGCTAAAGTAGAGATTGAAGATTCACTAAGCAAAACAACAAGAATGTTATTTGGGCAGGTGGATTGAATTTGCACATGTCCGGCCAAGGCGAAAGCATTTTCTCTCTTCAGTGCATAACGACCAACTAATGTTCCAAGAGATATATGAAACAGGTATAATATCCTAATTGTGAATATTATGGATGATCCAGTTCAATTTTTAGATTGTTTGGGACTATAATTTGAGTACTTTTAGTACATAGTAAGTATAAGAATATATACTTTAAGTGTTTAATTTTATTATATATCATTCTATAATCTATAGGAAACATATTTTAGACATAAAAAAATAGAAGATTTTATTCTACTACGGTTAAGATGTCCCATATACAGTTAAGATGTCCCATATACAAATTGATTGATTATGCATTAAAACTTCAATTATCAAGTAAGCTTAGTTTACTAAACTTAACTAACCAGAATTTAATTAATTCAACAATTTGGTAATAAGTAGAATGAAGTGTTAAATACAAGCTATTGCATATAAACTATACTATGCGTCAAACAGCCCTTGTAGGTCCCAGTAACCTCTACTTTGAAAATCTGGGAAGCTGCTCCATCAATTTTAAAAATCTATGTTTTTATGTTTTCAACTGTTTGTTCCTTAACTCCACATAATTTAAATATTTTTAGCAGCACATCTTACTACCTGTTAGGGATAATACACTTCCAAAACTGTTCAACAAGTATTGTATATTCCATTTTAATAGGCTCACAAGTTATATGTTCACTTTAGAGGACCAACTTAATGTTGAAGCCCCCAATTTCAAAAACTTTTTTAGGGCGGCAATTATTTGTTTCTTGTTTGTTTCATATGATTCTGCAAAGAGTTTTGTTTTGTTTTGTTTTGCATTTGCTCCTTCACAAACTCAAAATACATTTGTGATACTTAACCCACAATTAAAATAAATATTTGTATCTGTCTTTGCTTTGTTTGTTTCATATTTTTATACAAAAAGTTAGTTACTAAATTTTATGACAAACACATGAGTCTATTGATTAAACACATGAGTTTAGTAATCTTTTTAATGGCACATGGTCGACCTCAATCTTGTGGTGAAGTGCTCGCCTCAAAACCCAATGTTCATATGTTCAAACCTAACCTAAGATGATGAATTTTTCCTTAGCGATAAAAATCCTTAGCATAACTATTTTCAGAGGGAAAGAAAGATGTTGGTTTTATGTCAATTGTGGCATGCTAAAAAATCCTTGGAAGGTATATAAAATCACCTCTCCTGTCAAAATTGATGAGCTCTTTCAGTCTTACTAATAGGAATTAATGTGTGCTGATATAATCATTTGGTTTTGAAAGTGCAAGTAAAATATCTCATGTAAGTAAAAATATTGCCATGGGCTGATATGATCAGTTCCATCTTCTAGCTTTAAAAATACCAGAGCTGATGCGGTCAATTTTCCATATTTGAACTATTTCTGCCGTTTACCGATAGATTGAGTCAACGTTTTATATATCACTAGAAAGAGAACATTCCATTTTACTATCTTCTACAGATTTGGCAACATAAAGCGCTGATTACAAAAATGATGAAATAGCTGTGCCATTCTCAGCATACAAAATATGAAATAGGATTGGCACTCTTCACATGTGAATCCAGATTAGGAACTAAAAGGGTTAACCAAACTTTTTTATATTCTTGACTAACTTAACTTAACGAACTTGAACATAGATACCTAATACAATATTGACTTTTGTGGATAGGTGAATTTTCTAATAATTAAATTATTTTGTTATATTATCAAGAGTAAATTTAAAAATATCTAGATACATACATTTTGACAAAAAATAATTTTTCTAATTAGTTATTTTAGTTTAAAATATTAAATATCATTTAAACTGATTAGTAGGAAAATTTGATTTTTAATACATATAGAAAGTGTTGTTTGAAACTTTTGAAACATTATTTTGATTTGAATTCCATTAGTAAAATGTATTTAGTTTATAAAAAGGATTATTAACAATAAGTCTTTTTCCTAATTTTAAAATCTCATTCAGTGACATTTTCCTTGTTACAGGTGCACATCTATCTTGGAGATCTAGCAACAATTTTCAAGCTATATTTCCTAACTATCAAAAGTTAGGAAGTCCTGCTCCAAATGAATATGATTTTGTTCAATTGAATTGTTCAACCTCAACAATACAAAATAATTTTGTTTGCAAACAATGCTTTAAGAGCTATAAGAATAAAAACACATTGTTGCGGCATATGAAATTTGAGTGTGGGGTTGAACCTCAATTTCCATGCCCTGTTTGTAATCAATTCTTTACTCGCAAAGAGCATATGCGGAGACATTTAAAATATCTTCACTCGGGAAATGAGAGTCTTTTAAATAACTGTAGTCAGTAACTACTTTTCAAATACTCATTAAAATGGTTGGTGCATTTAAAGTTAAACACGTTTTCACATTTGTATTTAAATAATTGTGATTGTTTTGATTTAATTAAACCACCATTCAAGTTTTAAATTTTAGTAACATTATAAATTAACATTATATCACTGACAATCCATTCTACATGGGACCACTGTTTGAGTAGATATAAGCAGCTCACAACAAAACTGGCGACAATGATTGTTGGTAAAAGTCATTTCTAAAAATATAAAGAAGTTAATCAAGTTGTTCCCAAAACCAAACCAAACAAATTTACTAAAAATTTTAAACCCGTACAGAGAAATTTTAAATCCGAATACTTTGGTACTTAAATTTAAATATATTTAAAGTTCTTAATTAAATCCAGAAAGTACATAGTGGGGCAGAAACAAATATACAATCTATGTTGAGGTAAGTGATTGGCAACATGATGAGGTTTGCCTGACGTCTGGTGGAGCTAGTCTGAGAGACATTATCTTCAAAAAGTTAAAAAGTATATTATATAGTTTGCTTTTATTTACCTAGTGAATATTTACCCTTGAATTGAAGTGTTAATTTTCAAGTCAATAATTGTCTAATTGTTTCGGTTTCATCCTCTATGAAAAACAACAACTTTGTATTGTCAAAATATTTTTGAACATCTAACTAATTTCTTTGTCATTCATTTTCAATAACTATTGCTATTTGCATTGTTGGCTGAATGGTCCAAAGAAATGTGAAGCAAACTGTTTTACTTGAATGTTAGTTATTCAATAAGAATAAAATGTCTACAATCTTCATTTTAAATTAGATCAAAAATATTTTCTTTGCTAATTTGCTATTTTCTGTACCATGAAAAAATACATATTAGTAATATCTAAACTCTTTACATTATTGAATAGAAAAAATAAAAAATAAGAATCAGTTTTGATTTTTAGCCACTAAAATTTAAATATTTGGACATATTTGAGAATAATCAACATGGATGCAGCTTTATAATCTTTTATTGTTGAGTCATTTTTTGGATGTATTTTTCACATTATTGATCTTTACAATAATTATTCTAAAAGGATTTTTATGTTTTTGCACATTTTCTGAGAATTTGGGATTATGTCAATATATGAATCACTCCTATACAAATAAAAAGTATAAAATCTTAAAATTTGTTCCTCAAGTTTCTTATTTCACAAAGTTTTTCTTATCTCCAAATTGTTTCACCTGTCTGGACATCCATAGTACTACAATAATGGGGTGGGTTGAGTGGGGAAGAATTTTAGAATATCTACACATGTATGGAGGTAGAGCAGAAAATCATTTAGGGAAAAACAATGTCATTGCACTCGGCCATGACTGACCTTGTCACTAACAATCCAGTCTATGGTTTGAGTTTTGCTTCAGACCATGTGGCCATAGATATAAACATTAGCATCAAACAAACTAATAATGTATGGATTGTAACAAAAGCAATATAATGAAAAATGAGTTAATTATATGTATTGGCATTAATAACCTGTACATATATATAGACTTCAATTTCTTTAGTTTCTTATTCCTGAAATGTATTTCCTACACTATTCTAGGCAATCTAAGGGCTGTTCATCACTTTTCTAAGGTATCCTATTTACATTGGACTTTGTAGCCTTTAACACATAGTACTCGCTTCGATGGCCATATGGTCTAGTGTGCTACAGTCACAGTAGACTAGATTGCCAATGACAGGGAGATTGATGTAAGAATCTTGGTTGGGCGTACCGACGATAGTTTTTCCAGAATGGTTTTACACTCTCCCTTCATGCAAATGTGAGTACATTTCTTATTAACAAAACCTTCCCAATCGCTAAAACCATTAGCCTAATTAGTACATTTACAAAAACTTGAACAGAAAGTAAGCTGCAGTGCTAAGGAAAAAAAAACTGTAGTTCAGGGTTTGAATTCCTACTAAATGGATTAATGGTGGTTTTCAACTTCTGATTTCTACTATGATATTCCTGATATTCTCACCACACAAATGTTGATGCATTTTTTCTCGTTTACTTTCCTCATTTATACCATGTAGATAAAATCATTAATGTTATGAACGCATGGAATTAAATAACCTAAAAAGTATTATTTGTATTTTTAGTAATTATAATAGATTTATTGTTGATAATACAGTATAATCCCCTTTAAGAACACTTCTGAATAGCGGATTCTTCATTATAATGGAGAGCTTAACTTTCCCCGACAAAATAGCATGGGATCTTATGGTGAAACTACCTCCTAGTAACAGAAACGGATACTGCTATTGACGCATATTCATACATAACAATCTCTAACAGCAGACATAAATTGAAAGCACCAGTCCATTTACAGTATTTACTGTAGGTATGTCGGGAATGCCATAATTTTGCGTTAAGTGTGAGCAGTCCCGTTTTCTCCCTCTAGTGAAGCCAATGTAAAATTAACTATGGTACTTCAACGTCTTACCACCTACCCCTACCAAGCCAACAGTGGGGGGATTTTCCAGTGGTTGGCTGTGCTTGCACACACACACACACACACACACACACATACAGTACAAGAGGGCTAGTTTTCTACCCACAGTATAGAGGTTCATATAAGAATAAATACTAATACATTTAATATTATTGATTGTGTGTGATAATATTTTGTTTGATACATCTCATAATACAAGAAGTAAATTAAGAGTCAATCCATTTATTTTTATAAATTTTCTGGTGTATGCCTGGTTTGGACTTCTTTGTTTAAAGTAATTCCAGAAGTATTAAATAGTCTTTGAAATATTAAAATAATTAACTTTACTAGGTACCTAATTTCTTTTAAAAAAAGTTATTTATATATGATTTATTATTTAGGGTTGATTACATTTCATCATTGTTCAAAGTTTGGTGGTTTTTGAAAATATATTTTAATTGGTGTGGGACTAGTTAGATTTAATTATATATAGGCACATATTCGTTTCACCTTGATAAAATATATTTTTATAAATTGGAAAAATAGTAAAGTAAAATATTTGTATAGAATAATAAGATATGATAATCCAATTTTACTTCAAATAATCACATTCACTACTCCATAAACTTTATGAAACTCATTTGTAAACAACATAATAAATTATGCAGAGTAACAGTTTGTAGAAAATATTATTGAGATTGTAAAAAATGCATCTGCTACTGTATTGTTCATATCACTTTGTGCATTTTACAATGAAATAACTGTGTAGAAAGATATTTCAAAGATCTAAAATGGTATGCATAATATTCTCAAAGGAAATACTTGACTAATATCAAAATTTAACCAAATTTGGTGCAAACACTAGATCCTTTCAAGTATGTAAACCGTTTGAAACCGATTTAAAATAATTTAAAATTATAATTAAATATCCTCTAAAATTGGCAAAGAATTTCAAGCACAAAATTCTCTGACCAAGTACATATCACTCAAATTATTTGGTCATTGTTAGCAAAGGTTAATGTCGAGTACACAAAATTAACGTCTGAGACGAACATAGAATCTACAAATACACTTAGTGGGCTAAATTAACACGAAAAGAAAGTTAGCGTGAGCACAAAACGACGCGGTCGGTTTGGTGACGGAAAAAGAACTGTTTAAGGGAAAGTTATGTGATTGGCTAACTCGTGATGCTTGCGCTACTGCAGCGCCTCTCGTGATTGGTGCAGTGGTTGGATCGTGCATCTTAGTCAGTGTCTCCAACACTTCCCCTCGAGACAACAACTGAAGACTCATCGGGTGCCTTTATCAGTCCCAGGAGGTCAACACAGTGCCCATGCTTTGATTTCGTCAAAGCCTTGGTTAATACATCAGCTGGCATCTCTTCCGATGCCACGTGTCCCAGCACCAGTTGACCCGACTCAACAGTCTCTCGTACAAAATGGTGACGAATGTCAATGTGTTTGGTACGTGCATGGAAGACAGGATTGGTTGCCAGCCTCTGCGCCCCAACATTGTCATTGAGCAGTTGAAGTGGTCCAAATTCCTCCTTTCCAAGCTCGAGCAGGAAACGCTGGAGGTGCACGGCTTCCTTGGCTGCTTCACTCAGGGCCATGTATTCGGCCTCTGTGGTAGATAGCGCAACAGTCTGTTGCTTCCTTGAATCCCAAGCAATCGCACCTCCATTCATGACGAAAACATATCCTGTAAAGGAACGCCGGTCGTCAAGTGATCCTCCCCAGTCAGCATCTACGTAGCCTGTCAATGAGCCTTCCCCACGCTTGTATGAGATTCCCTGGTCAGCAGTGCCCTTGAGGTACCGAAGCACCCTCTTTGCTGCGCTCCAATGAGTACCGTTGAAACAGTCGTTAAATTGACTTAACACACTAGCTGCATGAGATATGTCCGGGCGTGTGGCCACTGACAAATACAACAAGCAACCAACTAGTTCTCGGTATGGGGGTCTCTCACCATCTGAAGTTGACCATACCTCACCCTTCGCCAGCTTCGTCCCGACGTCTAGTGGGGTTGAAACAGGCTTGCAATCCGACATACCAAAGCGTTGAAGGATGTCTTTTATGTACGTCTTTTGACTTACAAATATCCCACCGCCGTTTCTGGAGAAATCCATCCCCAAACAGCGCTTCAGATCACCCAGATCCTTCATCTCAAACATCTTTCCAAGTCTGTCCCCGAAACGGGTAGTTTCTTCGGGGTCACGACATATTATCAAGATGTCGTCGACGTAGATGATGATGATCATGATCTCTTCGTTCCAATGCCTTATATACACACACGGGTCCCCGTTGGTGGGTTTCGCGCCCATGGTGCGCAACTCTTTATCTAGACGCTTGTTCCAGGCACGACCAGCTTGTTTTAGGCCGTACAGAGCCTTCTTTACATGGCAGACCCTGTTACCTGTTGCTAACTTGTCTAGTGTGGCTCTCGCCCTGCTGACGGTCTGATCCTTGCGTCCTTTACTGCTCACTATGTGCTCTAGGACTTCTTCAAAACGATCTGGTACCTCCATGAATACCTCCTCATCCAGTTTCCCGTTTAAATAAGCTGTTTCCACATCATACTGGCGTATGTGCATATTGTTCTGGGCTGCAAATGCAACAACCAACCGTATTGAATCTAGTCGTGCAACTGGCGCATACGTCTCGTGAAAATCCCTGCCGTACTGTTGAGCATATCCCTTCGCCACTATCCTGGCTTTGCGCTTCTCCAGAACGCCGTTTGCCCCGTACTTATTTCGTAGCACAAAACGACTGCCGATCACCCTTGACGCTCTTGACCTGTCCACTAGATCCCATGTGTCCTTTGCAAGAATTGACTCCACTTCATTTGCCATGGCCAACATCCATTCGGTTGAATCCGTACTTGTCATTGCTCGAGCAACTGGAACTTCAGTCATAAAAACAAAGTCATCCTTGACGACATGATTCGCCATTGCATAGACTCTGGGGGGTCTTCCGGGACGTCCGGTCCGCAGTACCCTCGGCCTTCCTGGACCTCTTCTTACAGCGTTCAATGGTTGTTCTGGGGGAAAACCCTGGAAACCCTCAGCGTCTTCGTACTCGTCGTAACGTTCCTCTGGTAATGGCTCTTCGGTTGGATGATGCGATTCTTGACTATTAGAGAGGTTGATCATGACGTGTTGATCTTCACTCTCCGTGGCGTTAAGATCAACTGAAGAACTTGACAAATTTGGGGACTTGTCCTGCGGGAGGAAGTCCTCCCAATTCTTCGATGACTGGATCGTAGTCCTGTCCACGAAAATCACGTCTCTGGATACCTCGATCTTCCTCTGCTCCGGTAGCCATACCCTGTACGCCTTTGACTCTGAGCTATAACCTACGAAGATGCCTTTCTTTGATCTTACTTCCAGCTTCCCCTTGCCCGGCGTTCTGTCCATGACGAAGACTTCGCTCCCAAAGATCCTAAAGCTGGACACGTCCGGTGGCTTCCCAAACCAAACCTCATACGGGGTTTTTCCCTTTAGTTTACTTGTTGGTGACCTATTGCGTATGAAGTTTGCGGTGTTGACGGCCTCCGCCCAAAAAGTCGGTGGCAGTCCGGACTGGATTAAAAGGCAACGTGCCATCTCCATCAGTGTCCTGTTTCTCCTCTCAGCAACTCCATTTTGCTGTGGGTTGTAAGGTGCAGTCAAACGCCTCAAGATGCCGTGTTTTTGGAGCAGTTGGTCAAACTGTTTGTTGACATATTCACGTCCGTTATCCGACTGTAAGCACTTAACCGACTTTCCCTGTTGGGTGCTCACAAGTGCCCTGAAACTATCAAACTCATCCATCACTTGGTTCTTTTGCTCGATGAATCTCACCTCACACCATCCTGAAGAGTCGTCTATGAACGTAGCGAAGTAGAGCTTCTTTCCGTGTGAAGCGACTCGCATTGGACCACAAATGTCGGAGTGTATGAGCTCACCCAGTACCGACACTCTCTCTGAAACCCTTGGAAATGGAGCGCGACACATCTTCCCCTGGAGACAAACACTACATTGAAAATCTTTGTTGATGTCCTCGATGTTGATTCCTCGAATCGATCCCATCTTGATAGCCTCACGTAGTGACTTAACATTAAGATGTCCCATGCGAGAATGCCAATCCTCAATGGAATTCTTCTTTGGAGTAATAGCGGCGTCATCCGGGCCTGAGATTTTCCTGCATTCCTGGTCGTTCAACTCTGGGAAATAATATAGCCCGTTTTCCCGTTTCGCGATAAGCAGCACGTTGTCATCCTGATCGATGATCTCGGCCTTTGCCTCACTAAAAATCACTTTGTGACCTCTGTCGGTAACTTTACCGACCGAAATGAGGTTAGCGCGTAGGCCTGGTACATACAATGTGTCTTTGAATTCGATCACCTTTTGATTACCGCTCACGCTCGTCCCGAATGACACGGTACCGATTCCTTCGATGTCCGTGCAGGTTCCGTTAGCGAGATTTAACTTTCCGTGATCGAAGTTCCGACTGATCTGTGCGAACGACTCGATACTCCCACACATGTGAGACGTGCATCCACTGTCGAAACACCAGCTAACACGACCCGCATTGTTTGCGATTTTAAGTGCACCGTTATTGGACGTGTCCGTCGCGGCTAGGCACACGCTTTCGACGTTTTTCGCGGATTGTTCGTTCGACTTCCTTGTCTTCTGACAGTTTTTCGCCCGGTGTCCGATTGCATTGCACTTAAAACACTTCATTTTAGAGTCCTTTTTCGCACCATAGTCTTTGTTCAATTTCTCCCATCTGGGCTTTTCTCGTCTATTACTTCCGACCGACTTTCCCGCGTACATCGCGTTTTGCGTTGAGTTCCGGCTCGTTTCCTTACGCGCGTCGAATTCCTCCGTAACTTTGATTCGAAGCATCTCCAAAGGCGGTAATGCGTCACGTGACGACATGGCGCAACGAAAGTTTTCGTAGCTCTCCGGTAGGCTGCGCAAAAACATGACTGCCAATAGCTCTTGATTAATGTCAACTTCAAGTTCTGCCAACCTATCCACCATGTCAAAAAAACACCGAGTGTGTTCATGCATGTCGCCGCCATCTTGTAGTTTCAAGGACATCAAGTTATTCAACAAAGCGGCCTTCCGTGCCGGCCCTTTGGATTGGTATATTCCCTCTAATTTTTCCCAGATTGCTCGTGAGGTTTCGCAGCCCTTAGTCTGTTTTATTTCTGACGGGTTCATGGCGAGCACTATGTCAGATTGTGCCTTCAGGTCGGCTTCTCTCCACCGTCGTTCGGCTTCAATCGTCGCTGGCTCGGCTGCAGTCGCTTCCGGCTTCACGATTGTCCCACTCACATAGCCCCATGCATCATTCTTTATGAGAACTGCACGCATCTGTAGCTTCCATGTTTCATAATTCTCTTTATTTAAAACTTCGAACTTTACGCCGGTTGCGTTCATTTTCACAGCGTACTAACGAGTTTTTCTAGACTAAATATGGCGCAGTGTCCGTTGGAGTCACGTGCTTCGCGTTCTTCGATTAGTCAAACGATAATTATTGCGACGAGTACTGGGCCCATAACCTGTTAGCAAAGGTTAATGTCGAGTACACAAAATTAACGTCTGAGACGAACATAGAATCTACAAATACACTTAGTGGGCTAATTAACACGAAAAGAAAGTTAGCGTGAGCACAAAACGACGCGGTCGGTTTGGTGACGGAAAAAGAACTGTGTAAGGGAAAGTTTATGTGATTGGCTAACTCGTGATGCTTGCGCTACTGCAGCGCCTCTCGTGATTGGTGCAGTGGTTGGATCGTGCATCTTAGTCAGTGTCTCCAACAGTCATTATAATCATTTAAAGCATCTATAATATTATATTATTTTGTCCTTCTAATCTAAAGTAATGAAGCCAAAGATGTCCAACATTTTGCAAAAGTTCTGATTAATAATGTTTATCACTGCAAGTTTAATACATCAGTAATTTATTAAGTATTGTTGAAACCTGATAGCCGGACACAGGAATCAAACCTAAAACCTTTAGTTTAACATGCCAACTCTCCGCCACAGAGCTGTGCAGGATTTGTACCATTCTCAGAGTCATTCATCTTTCAAATTTTATGGCCAAGTCTGTGAAAGACGTGTGAGATTAACAACCGGAAAACAATTTTTATCAAAGTCAACACATCTTAGTCACTAAATATATACTTAGTGGAAAGCTATACAAAGATAAGGTTTCCATAACTACATTTCTACACAATTGAAAATGTATTAAAAATATTGTAGTTTATGTCCTATTCGTAGGTGAAAGTTTATTATTTGATAAAGATAGCTATACATATTTTTATATCTGTGTGTACTGTGTTAGTGTATTTTTGACGAGTACTACTTGAATTAACATTTAAAATTAATTACACCCATTTACCACAAATAAACATCAATCACCAAAAAAAAATGCACTTGTATTATTTTGTTGAGTATTTTAAAAATGTTGTGAATGTTTGAATTCAGTTTCTTCAAGACCAAATGTTGCTACACTACTGCTTACAAATTACAATACAATATCTTACATTAAACCAATATTTTTAAAGGTACAATAATTGCATTCCATTTTACTTTAAAAAATGTTTCTAAAGTAATTTAAACTTATTTGAAATAATATGTATTGTCTTGTATTATAAAAAATATTGAGTCATATTGTCAGTCATCATTTAACTATTTTCTTAAATTAGGTATTGATTCATTCACTATACGGGATTTTAGAATTGTAATCTTTTGGGGTAAGGCAAGGGTTCCCAAACTTTTCAAGACGGCGCCGCCCTTCGCATGTCAGATTTTCCTTATGACGCCTCTCTACCCAATATTTTGAAAAAAATTGTGAGACCTTGGCTTAGTCCATTTTTATACTTTAGGGGAGAGAGCTGCACACAACGTCATGCCAATTTTTCAAGGAGCATTAGAATCCGGAACTCATATGAAGGGAGAGTTTTCACAAGAAAAAATTATGTGCTTTCTTGTATGATTTATTACATTATTTAAAATATGTACATGTACACATATTGAAAATTTGCATGTTGCATTTCACTAAATATTATAAGTTTTAGTTTTTACTTATAGCCCCAAACCACAAACAAGTTGAAATGCACAGTTGGGGAACCTGTCGGGTAAGGATTTGAACTGTGTTTTCAAAGAAATGTACCAACATTTTCTTGAAGACAGCGTTGATAATAACTCGCAAGAGGGAAACATGCCCCTATTGTATCCATCCATGATTCAAATTCAGTTCCTAATTTCCTCAATCAGAGTCAGGCATTCTAATTTAACAAGCCTGTTCTTATATATCAAACATGGAATCTAGCTTGTGATCATATCATTTAGATTGTAGAAATTTGACTAAATAGTACTGGTTTTACTTAATTATCATAAAGACCAAAAAATAAGAAGACTTTGTTTATGTCAAGTCAACAGAATAGTCAATTTGAACTAAAACACGATTTTCTTGATAAATTATTTTCAAAACAACAAACAATATATTCTACATTCAAAAAGCAATTTTATCTTGAGATTGTTTTTATAGCTATTCATGCTTAGTAAACTGCAAGTATTTCATAGCTATTCAATCATAATAAACAGCAATTAATTTATAAATGTTAAAAAAAAACTTCAAAAATACTACATTGTTTGTTTTAATTTTATTGCACTTAAGCCATTATATTACAGTATAATTAATAATTTTTCTATTTATTCCTCTAGATATTACCAAACCATGGAATGAAGTCCAAGAAAATGAGCTGTATCTTACTACTGAACAATTACTACAACAATATGGAAGTTCTCATAATTCTGTACTTTCTTATAGTATGCAAAGAATTAGAACACGGGGTAGCCTTCCACCCCTTCAACTTAAGACTACAAATCCAGATGGAGGCAATGTGTGTGTTAAATGTGGTAAAACATACTCACAAGAGAAAAATCTTGTACGACATTTGCGATTTGAATGTGGAACAGAACGACAATTTGGGTGTCCAATTTGTACTTCACGCTTTAAACGAAAGAGTCACTTACAAAATCATGTACTTCGAGCTCACCCAGAGTATTTAAGTGATATAACATTCTATACTTCTCAATAAAAAAATATAGTTATACAAACAGTTGTATTTTATGTAAAATTCCATTTATTAATATTGTGTTAAGTAATTCTGTTTAGTATGTACCAAAACCAATTACTCTCTTAGAACTGACTTTAAAGGAGGACTCACACATTCACTGAACAGAAATAACACATAAGAAATTTTGTCATATGACACGCCCTAACTGGAGGATGGTGATCAATGTAACATTCACTTATCTTTTGGTTGCATACAGAACTAAGAGTGTAACATAAGAAATGTAAAAACTCAAGAGAGAAAAACAGCCATTGAATTTTAAATATTTGTAAATACATTTTTCTTAAAAATGTAATTCAAGCACTTAAGACTGATCAAACTCTCAAGTACTTACAACTACAATTGAAGATTTTTGGAACGACCAAATAAATTGTAAGAATAATCTTTGGTGTTCCCAAATCACATCGCTGAATGGCTTGGTACACAAAATAAGTACTAAATAATAGTGTTTATGTTGCTTTAAACATGATTAGCAGGCTGGAACATGTGTCACACATTAAATAACGCAGCATAAAAGCTCTCAACTTATATGCATCACTATCACACTAAGCTTGTTAAGTACATTGGGATTATAAAAAAAAGATAAATTCTACATTACATCCTCCTTACATTATACGTCTATAAGTGAATGTTTAATTTATTGTGATCCTTGCATAAACAACAATCAGAAGGTATTTGTTGATTCTGTATGCAACAATAGTAAGGTATTTGTTGATTATTTTTGTGTGTGCGTGATTTGTTTAAATAAGGAAACAATCTGTACATTTGTTTATCCAATAAAAACTAAAACATTCTGGAATTCATCTGTTTATTTGAAGATCCAAAATATTATGGGTTTTCAATTAATACTTATGACATTGTGAAAAAGAAAAAAGATGAAGTTTGCTCTACTTATAAGTTTTGGTGAACATGTGACTCATAGGAAATTAATTATACATACAAAATACAAATATTTATTGCTGACCTTTAAATTAACCTCTTTTTCAATTAACTTTGAATGCTATTTTAATGTTAACCTATTAACATCAAAACATTAAATCAATCAGCTAAGCATATTTGCTTTGTACTTAAATAGCCCTACTCATTATATTTGATACATGTAAATTCTCTTTTACTATTAAATGAATGATTTTGCCAACTAGTTAACTTATTCTGATTTACCTTGTGCATACTATATGGCATTGAACAGTAAAACTTACCACGTGCATACTATACAGTAAACTGGACAGTAAAATATTTGGAATTTGTAGAGTTTAAACTCAAAGTAATTTTTTTCTCTAAATATTGTAATTATGCTCATATGAAACATGAATAAAAGAGCAAGAATGACTTGACATATGTTCTTGGAGTGAAGTGAGTATGCAAAAATAGGAATGTGGGGAGAAAGTTAATGATGATAGATTAAGTATGAAGTGTTTTTTTTTAGATATACAGGGTCAGGCAGTCAAACAGCAAGATTACAGGAAGGGTTGGTGGGTGGTTTTGAGATCGGGGGACTTGACCTTGGGCGTCTAGACATCCGGAATTTAGTAGCCATGTAGCGTTGGTCGAGTGAGCATCGTGTGTTTGATGTAAAGGCATATTACAAAAATGAGGATAGTTATGTTGGTGCTCAACGTGCCTTCCGGCGATAGTTTGATCCACCCCCACATGCTCCCGTGCCTTCTGCAAAAGCGATCAGCTTGTGGCTGATAAATTTTGAATCCACTACAAGCATGACACAAAAAAGAAGTGGTAGTGAAAAAACCATCCGGATCCTTGAGAATATTGATTGTGTGCATGTAGCCTTAGCAAGAAGTTCGCGAAAATCGGCTGGACGACACAGCACAGAACTTGCTCTCGGTAATCAAACCATAAGAAGGATTCTGAAGAATGGCCTCCACTGCCATTCATATAATATTCAGGTAGTGCAAGACCTCAAACCTCAAGATTACAGTAGCAGAGTACACTTTTGTCAACAGATGTTAAATCTTATTGAACCTAAGTGGCTTTATCAACAAGGAGAATTTTCGGTACTGGGCCAAAAATAACCCACACACTCTCCACAAAAAAAACCTCCATTCATAAAAAGTGATGGTTTGGTGGGCAGTATCATCTCGTGGAATAATTGGCTCTTATATTTTTCTTATTATTTTCTGATCGTCACACAGACATTTTGGTAACTTTTCCCCCTGCCTGCAGTCGATGACTATGATCCAGATGAAAACACACTTTTCCACCAATATGGCGCAACTTACCACTTTCAATGCATTTGCTGAGGCTCGCATTTCCTGGTAGTCGCATCATCAAGTTTGGTGATTTCCCATGGCCTGACCATTGATTAGACTTGATGGCTCCTGACTACTTTATCTGGGGATACCATAAATCCCAGGTTTTCAAGGAGAACCCGCCAAGGACCAGGGATGGTTTGAAGGAGAGAATTCAACAAGAGGTCAACAACATTCCGTTGAAAATGCTACGCAATGTCATGGGCAACTTCGCTCTCGGACTCCGACAATGTGTGCAAAACCAAGGATGCCATCTTACTGACACCTTCTTCAGAAAATAAACATTTTACAGGTACACTAGTAATTTCCACTCATGTACATTACAATTTATGTAAAAAGATTAAATAAAAATTAACTATTTTCATTTTTTGCAATTTTTTTAAAATCTTGCCGTTTGACTGCCTGATCCTGTATATATACACACTCTTTTGCGTTGAATGGTGTGATTATCTAAGTATATATTTATGAAACATGAAATATTTTTGGTTTTCAACTCTACATGTTTAACATTCACAACAAACAAACCAACAACCTATACTTTAAGCCTGTTGAGCCTAATAGCAATATGTTTCTGTCTGTTGAAATCTGAGAATCTTCGGAGAATTTTTTTGTTAATATTTGTTGAAAACTATTGAGTTAAGTATAATCAAACTGGTTACAACAGATTTGATGTTCATTTTGCCAAGATAGTCTAAGATACTAAGAACTCACTCATGCTAAAAGCCAACATATCTATTTAATTCACCTAGTAGCAAAATATGTATGTTTAACTTTACTGTCATCATGGTGGTTTTGTCTGTTAACAATCTATGTATGAGTACCTATGAATAAAAAAAATAAAATATTATTTTACCAAATAAAGCATGCTTAATACAACTTTATTTAAGCTTTACACCCTAATGAATTAACTTTAAGTTATTCAATAAATATATATCATAACCCCAAACAAATATTGAAAGGAAACTTAGAACTGTAGTATTTTAAACTATTGAAAAGTTATATAAGTGTTAAAACTTAATATAAACTATTAAAATCTAGCATTAGCAAAAATTTCAACATGTCTTCATTTGTTTTAGCTTTGAAGAAATCTGGATACAATGGAACACCAGTCATTAATATTGACCATCAACTATCAATCATATCGTTACAAGCTTCAAGAAACAATACTTTACTCAACAGTGAAAGTATGTTTCAAAATGTATTCTTGGAGCAGCCGGAGCTGTTTCCATGTCAACAATGTGGGAAATCCTACCATCACAAAAGAACATTAACTCGTCACCAAACACTTGAGTGTGGGAAGGAGCCAAAGTTTATATGCACATTTTGTTCCTATCGCTTCAAGCATAATTCTCATTTACAAAGACACATCATTCGGGCTCACAGTGGACTTCTTTCTAATTGGACAATTTAGTATATTTGGTAAACATTTTTCCTGAAATACTCATTTTGTACCTACATACCTCTCAAAGGAGAGTTTCTTTACTCCCAAAATTATTAGTGTTTAAGAAAATGTAATTCACACCTTATTTACAATAAAAGCCAAGACTTAGATGTTGTCGTTAATAATTTACAAAGGTATAAGTTCAAATAAATTTAACTAATAGTTTGAATATTTAGGATAAATATTGTTGTGATTAACCCTTTACAAGTTGTTTATATTCAATTAATATTTGTTTTTCCTTTAACACACTTTGATATTAAAAATATTTACCTTGACTACATGTATTATAGTATGAGTCAAATTGGTCAAATTACAACATGACATAATACAAAAATAATTGACAAACTATTTATTAATGAAAGTGAAAATAAAACATGTTAAATCAACAAGTTAAAACATATTATTCAAAAGTGGATGATTTGGCTTGTATTGTAATAGTTGCAATATCCAAATTATTTTTATAAAAATATTTTAACCCTATTTTTTTTAAACTATCTAAGTCTTATCTGAATGTTTTTTGTCCCCCATTACTCCTTTCGATGTTCCACTATATGATGGAGATTACTGGAACCTTAGCCAACATGTTTTGGTACTAGTTTGAACATACCGTAGTCATGGAAGTTGTTATGTGATAGAACATGATGTGTTACTACAACTCGTAGATTTTAACCTTATTTGGTGCAAATCACACTTTTTCATTATTTATAAAATAGGTTAACTCACAAATTATTTATAATACCTTATTTTTCACTTACTAAATAGTTGTTAATTAGTCTAGTGATTTTGAACCATTTGGATTCAGCAATACTTCAAATAATTTAATGGACAATATTTTTAAAGGATCATGTTTTAATAAATTGTGTAAAGCATTTCCATTTATTATATCAAAACAATATTCATATTTGATAATTAATGCTTGAATTTTAGCTATCCAGTCCCCCAATAAAATCCTTGGGTTATGTTGTTGACCAAGAGCTTAAAATTGAATAAATACTCTCTTATTGGTATTACATTTAATTTTCCTTAAAATATAATCACACTCCGTTAATTACTTTTGTTTTATAGTCATTTTAATCTAAATTTTCTTATTGAATTTTATAACCATGTTTGGGCAATATAATATACATATGGCTTTTAGGATCTTTATTATCAGCAAGTACTAAATATCATATAGTTATGAATATAATTTATATTTGCTCATATCAAGAGAAAGTATTATAACTGTCTTTCCCTTCCTCGTCCTTTTCAAGGCCTCTTCTATCTCCTTCAAGGTTAGGTCTGCTTCGTCCAATTCCTTATCTTTTTCTTCCATCCGTACCAATCCTTCCTTATATGGGCTCAACAATCTCTCAAACACTTCTTTAAACTTCTTTAACACCTCATCCCTTTCTCTTCCATCTGTGTCTTTCTCCCTTCTCTTACTTTCTTCTTTCCATTTCCCTCTATTTCTACTTATACTTATCCTCAATTTCTCTTGTTCTTTTTTAGAACAATTATCAAAAATTTTTGTTCTTAGCATTCACAGCTTTGTTTACCTTTTCATTCCACCATGGATTTTCCTTCTATCTTATCTTTCTGCCCGGGCTACGGCATATCTATTCTGCTGCTCCCGCCATTCTTTTTTTAACCCTTACCACCGCTGTTCTCCTCTTTTTATGTCATTCTTTGGTAGTTCGTCTCTTACTCTTGTTTGAAAGCTCACTCTCTCCTCCACTTGGCTGAGCTTCAATATCCTTACCCTATTTTCCTGGTTCACTCTCTGGCAACCCCTCCTCCAGCCTTACACGTCGGCGACTAATAGTCTATGGTCCCGGTCTAAAGACACACTTGGCAGGACCTTATTGTCCAATGTGTATCCCTTTGCTTCTCTATCTAACAGTAAATAAGGGATTTTTGCACCCCATTCCAGCTGTAGCGCATTATCTTATGCGTATCCTTGCTGTACCTAAACCAACTTTTACCGACATTCAGTCCATTTCTTTTGCATTCTATGAGACTCTTTCCTTTTCCATTTCTTTCTCTCCATCCATCAGCTCCTACTACCTCTTTAAAACCACTTCTTTCCTTCCCAACTTTGGCATATAAGTCCCCCATAAACACTTCCCTTTAATCACCCAGGTGTCTTTCCAGTTCTTCTTAGATTTTTCTCTCTCTTCCAAATTGCATCCAGCTTGAAGGGCATACACCAGCAGTAATTCTCACTGCTTTCTTTTCTCTGTAATTACCATTTTCATTATTCTGTCACTTATTCTCTCCATCTCAACTTCCCAGCCTATCCTCACTACAAACTCAACTCTATTTCTTTCTTCCTTCCTTCATCATTCCCTACCAATATAAAGTATATCCTTTTCTTAATTCCATCACTCCACGCCCTCTACACTTTGTCTCATTCATTCCAAGCACATACAGCTTCGTTTCCCCCATTAAACTCACAATCTCTTCTACTCTTCCTGTCGATGTGCCGGTATTCACTGTACCTAATCATAACTTGTTTTGATATTTAAAGTTTATTGACTGGCATTTTATTATATTTTCTCGAGTTATTATTTTGTTTTGGCTACTCGCTTAGTAGGCCTGTTGTAACCTACACCTGAGTAGTAGGGCTGCCGCCTATAGGTCCTCAGATATACCTGGTTTTGGTGGCTACAGGTGCTGACAAGGAATTAGTTCTTCATCACCAACTCTGGCACTCCCAGCCCACTGCCAACTGGCCAAGCCCTGTTCCAAGCCTGTTGTATTTGGCCCTGATCAATCTCCTGTCTCTTGTCTGCACCTCACCTGACTCCCATTGATTTCAACTCAACCTCCACCAGGTTGCTCAGACCTCATGGTACACCAGTTGGCGGTGAGATCAGGATTGAGTAAGAGAGGCTAATTTGTACCCACGAGGTAGGAAACTTATATTGCGCTTCACTACCCCATTTATACTCTATACCATGTTTATACCCCTAATAATAATTTTTATAAATATATATTAATTTAATGGTTGCTTTACTATGATAAAGCATAGAAAATTAATTTTTTTATGAAATTTGTCTTAAAGATTGATCTCAAAATGGTTTTCTGGCAATAGTTTTTATTTACTTTTTAATTTAAAACTAATTTTATGGTGGTTTGCAATTAACTTATTTTAGAAATTTGAATTTTCTTAGTAATCTTTGAATAGTTTGGTTTAAGTAAGATATATAAATAAATAGTGCTTAATATGATTAACAAGATTAATTATTTGTTTTTATGAGGAAAACTACCTTAAGGAAAGGCTACTTAAAAAACTATTTTTATTTAATGTTCTTGCAAGCCATAAGACACAATAAGATAAAGTAAGTCTGATCTTTTACCATTCATTTGACTAAGATATCCTTACTCAAATGAATATGTACAATTTAACAATATAAAATGTATGATATGCTGTGCTCATTTTAAAACTGTTTGGCATGTGTAAAATGATATTACATGCTTACGTTTGATTTTTTTTTAACTTGTACACATGAACAACCATTCTTTTTTATGCAATTTTGCCTATGGCCTGAAAAAGTTGTAAGATACGACGAGAAAAAACATTAAAAATCCATACAATTTAGAAATTGCTGGTTATAATTAATACATAGGTTTAAATTAATATTGCAAAATAATTGACAGTTAACACTGGTATACAAGGAATTTAAATTTATCAAACAGGTGGAATTAAAACAAGTTATAACATTATAAAAGTTTAAAATCTAAATTTACTTTTAATTGAAGCTATACAAAAAGTATTATTAGTGAATATATGAATAGTATATTTATAAATAACTAAACTTAAACTCCTTTTAATCCGATGACCAAGTTCCTTTAAACACGTCTCAACACTTTCACTTACACTTATTATCCGGTGACCTGGCGGTCTAGGGGTAAGGTGTCAGACTTCCATGCTGGCGGCCGGGGTTCAATCCTCGGTCCCAGAAAAGATTTATCTGATTACCAAACCCTTCCTTCACCTCTGACAAGACATCTTGTGAATGTGGGGAATGCCAGGCCTCCACCGTGGTTCGGATTCCACTTTAAACTGTAGGTCCTCCATTTCATCTCACAATCACCCTACCATTACACATTAGCGTAAGTGCGTATAACCCGAACGGGTAGTAAGACGCGGTGCTAATAATAATAATAATAACTTACACTTATTATGTTTCTTTTTGGAGGTTTAGGTAAATCAAGCTTTGTATTACTTTTATAGGCTTCTCCACTTCTTCCTAGTTTAGACGTTCAGCATCTTCATTGCGGCCCAAAGTCCAAGCGGCTTGCGATGCACCCTCCTTCAATTTTGCCCGTATTTTCTGTCTTATGTAAGCATTGGTCTGAACCCCCTACACCCTCTGTGAGCAAAAACAAGCAAAGCTCAGGACCCCTCACCCTCCTAAGGTGCTTACATAATACTTGAACGCCCCCTATCTACAGATTGTTCTATCCAGTTCACTTCATTTTAACCTATTTATTTAAGATACATTTTAATGTTAGCCTCTCATCCACATCTAGATCTTCTCAATGGTATCTTCCCATTAGATTTACCAGTCAATTCCCTGAACAGGGTTATAAATTCTTCTATTTGTGCTGCATTTCCTGCGAAATTTGACTATCATTGTGATGTTTATGTAACTTATCATTATGTGCTCTCCTCCACTTCCCATTATCGTGATCTCTTTTTGTAGCAAATAACTTCCTAATCTCAGTGTTTTCAAAAAAAAACTAAATTTGTTCTTGTCATGTAAGGTAAGAGACCAAATTTCACAGCCATAGAGAACAACCTGTAAAATTGTTTTTTTATCCTTAGTTCTACATTTCTTGACAGCAGATGAGAGTTAAACAACTTATTGACTGAGTAATAGGATGCATTTCCCATCTGCATTATTTTCCTCATTTCCACTTTAAAATCATTATTGTTAGTTAAGATTGCTCCTAGATATCTAAACTCATTAATCATGTCAAATGATATGTTGTTTGCAGAACAGTGGTGGCTCGTAGCTAAAGTTAGTGGGGGTGCTGCTCCAGAAAATTTTTAGCTTTTGTTTTAAAATTGTGTAAAAGGAAAAAAATAAAACATATATAAAGAGAAAATTTATTCAAGAACTTAATAAAATCTTAACAAAAAAACGAACATTTTTTACTTACTTTAACTTAAATTGTTAAAGTTCAAGCTTGATCTATTCATTTAAAAATGAAATCCGTTCTTCTTGTTTTAATTTGTTCAAAAAGTTCAATAATTTTCTTATTGAACTCTGGATGACAGCCGCAAAAACAACTTTTCTGTTGGTACCATTCAAAATTAAAGCTACGAATATATTTCTTGTTGTTGCTTTTGCCTGGCTGAGACATTAGTATATTAGGTGCTGAATGACCTCATTTCTTAACTGTAACTTTCTCATGGAGAGATAGCTGTAAAAACTTAAGTTGTTGAAGTTCTCTTACAGTCACAGAACTTATTTCTTGGGGATGCAAGGCCATGGTTAAAGTTTTCTTTTAAATAAAAGAACAAAAAAAATTAATCAAATAGAATAGCTGGAAGCAGAATAATAATCTAATTCTACACTCGTCTACCCTTTATCACATTCAAGAATATGGTACACGGTTTTTAAGCACAACACACACAGAGTTAAAAAAAACTTTCTTTCACCATCACACCAGAGCCAGCACTGTGAGAGAAACAGTGCTCTCTCTACCTGGCAGTCCCGCCTTCCTCCCCTCTCCCTCCTATGTACGCATGCGCACAACAGTCAAACATCACGTCGCTGGCACTGTGAAGCGCACAGTTCCATACAAAGATTTTTGTATCTTTTCCATAAACTGGGGGATGGTTATTGAAGTACTGACATTAAGCTTAAGGAATATATAATGTACTACAAAAATAAAGAAAGAATTAAAGAAAAAAGGACTCATTATTTAAATGTTATCGATAATATCAAGTGGAAATAGGGGGTGCTGCAGATCTGCAGTGCCTATACACGAGCCACCATTGTTGCAGAAGTATCTATATTATTGTCTTCAAAATGTGCTCTCTGTGTGATAATATAATCAGTCTTTTCAGAGATCACTTCTGAACCTAATTCTTTAATAACGTTTAGTAAAAGATTTTTGTATTTATAGCAACTGTTTGATTACTATTACCTAACAAATCTAAATCATTTACATATCTTAATAGCTGCATTGTACAATTTAATGTCAACACTTTCCTACTCTCTTACATCACCTTAATAACATAGTTCAAGGCTAGATTAAAAAGTAATTTTAAGAAAATAATTTATTATTTTGTCTCAAGCCATTATGTATTTCGAAAGTATTTGATAAGTGACATGGAACTCATACCCTTCCTGCTACATATATCAAACACTATTACAATTGACTATTAATTGCTTAACTTGTTGCTAAACAATTTAAAGTTTGCACTGCATTGTGTGTTTGTAGCATGGATATAAAAGGTACAACATCTAAGTGAAGATCTGGTAAAACACAAATTGATATTATTGGATTAATAAAGCTTTGTATTAGATTTTATCAATTACATCTTACATATTATTATTACTTATTCAATATTATCTTGTGTGTAAATACATTTATTTATTTAATTCTTTTCCCCAAGAAGAACGGATTGTAATGAGCTAAGAATATGATATGATATATTATTCCATCTTCCACCCTTTAAGTTTTCAAACCTTATTTCTGCACACACCATCATAAGCTTTTTCCATGTCCAGAGAAGCCATCAGCGGTTCTTTCTCAAACTCCTAATTGTGTACCTCTAACTGTCTCACAGCAAATACTAGGTCTAATGTGGACCTACCTGCTCTGAAGTCAAACTTCTCCTCCTTCAACCCTCCTTCCACTACCTTTCTGACTTTCCTCTCTAGCACTTTCTCATATAGCTTTGCACAATGGCACATGACTGTTATTCCAGTATAATTTCCACATTTTTATATTAACTGATTATACTAATTCATAAATTATATCTTACAAACAAAAATCTTAATTTTATAAATTATTTTTTGACTCAATATACTCTTGTATCGTAATGTTACACCCCAAAAGTGAAACTATCAATTTCATGATTTGGAAAATTTTCTGCTCACTCTGTGAACTAACTTCTTCGCTTGTCCATTTCACTGATCAAGTAAAAACTCATCCAGTTCATCATGAATTGGGTAGCACATGGAGTTTCCCAGTCCATTAACTAGCTAGTTAAGTTGATATAAATATGCTATTACTGTTGTAGTGAGTTTTGCAAATCATTGGAGACGGACAAGCTAAATAAAAGCCTAATCCCAGAAGTATATAATAATGATGAATGTTTAACTTGTTATTTCTAAAATCTCAGAAGTATTTTCTCACAATGGTGAGTATGCAATCGATATGTTTTTTACTATAGACTCCCAATTTAGCAAAACCTAACCTTCAATGCTCAAACAAATTAAAACTTGATCAAAATGTTTAGTAATCGCTATGTGGAAGGTCATGTTAAAGCTAGGTTGGGATAGTTTTCATTATAAATATTTAGTGGATGGATATCCCCCGCATGTTCCCATATTGATGATTAGAGGCATTTTTATTCAATATGTCTGAGCGATTTCACATCATTTACCTTATTAAATATTTATTTTATATTGCATCACAATCATTGTAATAGATATTTTAATAATTTTCAATTTATAAAATGGGCAAGATGTCATTAAATTTCCATCCAGTTTGTGAAATGGTAAAAAGAGAAGAAGCCATTTCACTGAATAGTCACATATTTTTCCCAATTTTTCGTGAAATGGGCAGTTCACTAAGTGGGTTAATATATATAAGCTTTCTTCTGACATAAATGTATAAATTTAAGATTTATCCTTACACACTTTATAAATATATATATATCTTTCTTCTGACATACTGTACTTGTATATATAATCTTTCATCTGTTATACTTGTATGTTTGAGCTTTCTTCTGATGTATTTATATATATNTATATATATATAAGCTTTCTTCTGACATACTTGTATGTTTCAACTTTATTCTGATATATTTGTATATATAAGGTTTTTTTGACATTCTTGTATATAAAGACTTTGTCTGAAATACATGTGTATTATATTAAGTTTAAAGACGTGGGAATAATTTGTTCGATAAATAATTTATTTTCTTTGATTTTATTAAAAATACTTTGATACACAGTTTGCAGCAAATGTATTGCATTAAAAACTACATGGTGTGAGCCTACAAACAAGCTATACCGACTGATCTGCTGCCGCTCTTAGCAATAGTAGTGCCAACATTTTCGGATAGATGTCAGGTGACCAACACGAAGCTAAGTTGTACCCCATTCCAGGCCTACTACTTCACAGAGAAATTTGGAAAGTACCGGAGATTTAACACGGGACTTATTGATCTGTAGCCAGGAATTCTCATTACTAGACCACAAAGGCGGCCAATATGTTGCTAATAGTTTGATAATCTAAGTGAACAGGCTAAAAGGTTAAAGTTCTAAAAATGCACCAGCATTATTTTAGATGAGGAACATAATAACAATTCTTTCTAGTGCATCTGAACAAAATTGGAACTTTTACAACAAACTCACCGACTAACAACTGATTAGTAAAAGCTGTTCACATTTCTGCTCAAGTAAAATCCAAGAAATTAATATTTGTATAATTACATATACTATTTTATTTCAAACCGTATAGAATATTGTGAACTCACAATCTTACTTGAAAGTACATCTTTACTCATTTGACACAGCCGTGAACTGGTTAACTTAAGAGATTAAATGACTAAACATAATTAAATGAATAGCTTGCTTGCTGAAAATTGTCAAGATTGAGATGGACAATGTTTTAAAGTATTTAGGTACTTCAAAAATACATATTAGTGGAAAATATCACAGTATTTTAGATTTTGTTCACATAACTATATAATTTACTGAACCATTTATTTTCATATACAATTAAGAGTGAATTACATCAATTATAAAACTTTTTGTCAGCAAATGTTTTGTTATTTTTCTATCAAATTAATACGTATTATTAAAATTAGTTGTACACCATATTTATTGTGAAACTGTAATAATCTAAATATCCAATTTCCTATTTGTTTTAGTGTTGGATTATGAAAATCCCAACTCAACAACTTTAAACCTTGAATATGCCATTGAAAATCCTTTCAACTCATGGCAATTCGAAGATGCCAACTTAAACAGTGGAATATCAACCATTCCAAACCGAATTGGGACATTTCAGCAGCACCATTTTACAAACACTCCAAAGCCATTTTCATGCCAGCGGTGTGGAAAATTATACCAGCACAAAACAACACTCAAACGCCACCTAACACTGGAATGTGGCCAGGAGCCAAAATTTGTTTGCAAACTATGTTCTCATCGCTTCAAGCAAAAGTCTCACTTGACTCGACACATCGTACTAGTTCATACAGTTGGAGCAAAACAAAAGCATTTGAAAACTTTCTAAACATAAGATGTTATTTTGTTGTTGTTTTTAACAAAAGATTATTATGTTATCAAAGAATGTATTCTTCCAAAAAGTTACATTAAATATAATACATAATTGGGTTGTATATATTGATTACATTGTTGTTATTTTTTTTGTTTTTTTTTTCTTCAGTAATGAACAAATAAGTACAGCTGTACAGCCATTTCTCCAAAATTTACAACACTGGTAATAATCTAATAATCTTACTGTAAGAAGAACAACTAACACAAATAAAATTAGAATAGATTAGCTGGTCAACTTTACTCAATATCAATAAAATATCTCTAATATTTCTTAACTGGCCTATAATTTAACATTTCGTAATAATCTATTCTAGACTAACTAAATATATGCTCATTTAACCACTAAAAGGCATACAACCCGAATCGGTCGTGAGGCATGTTGTTTAAAAAAAAACCTAATTATTTCTTAACTTCGTCTAATCCAACCCAAGCTTTGTAATGTAAATTAGTGTACATTTTAGTTTTCTCAGACTTTATATTTGAAAGGATATTTTTACATGAAATAGTTGTAAATTACCAAATCTTATTAGGGTGTTGTTATTATGACAAGGAAATTATATTTATGTCTAAAGGAGCGTGACTTAGCTATGTACACTCCAGTAATGTATCCTGAAAGGTCTTACCTTGATCGTTTACAGTATGGCTCTATTATATAAGCAGCACCATATGAAACCCTTCAGGGAAAGTTTCACACCTTTCAAAGTAAATGGAGGGTACATGGTTTTGTACAATCTTGCAGCGAAACATTTGGAGTATGATTATCATTTGTGGAGTTTCTTTTCAGACCACGTTAGGTTTGGGGATTATTTTTTAAATCTTCATGCTATCCCTGGTTATATAGAAGGGCGCCAAAAACAATCCAACACGGGTCAAAATTTACCTCGGGTCACCCATGGAGTCATGGGTCACGACATTGTATTTTAATAAAATGTCACATAGGAAAATGTTATTGTCTTCTATTTTTTCTATTACCATGAATTTTAGGAAAGAAAAAAGATTTAAATTTGGTGGGTATATAAACAAGAAAAAAGTAATTATTTAATTACAAATTGTATCACATTTCTCCTTAAAAATATATATATTCTCTATATTAAATTGCATGACATTTGACATTGTATCAAATATGAGCCTGTGATTTAATTTTATTATTTACTTACAACCTCAACATAACAGGTAGTAAGATGCACTGCTAATATACACACACACACACACACACACACATACTTTTACTTAACCAGTGTTCTTAAACTTGTACCAATTATGTTTGATCATTTTGCTTCAAACTAATTGCTTCTATTTGGTTTATATAACAACACAATTTAAATATTTTCCCTAACATATTATTCACTCCTTACTCAATGACTTGAATGTTTTCTAAAATTCCTCCTAAGGATTAAACATTGCCTTCTCTTCATTATAGATAATTCCATATATAACCATGTATATATTTTATTTTGTTTATTTATTAACGTTTATAATAGTTTATATTTGAATTTATGTATTTACTAAGGTTTTTAGTTCATATAAAATTTGTATTATTCCTTAAAAGATTTACTTATGGGGGCTTTAAATTTGGAAATTTTTAGCCTTTTTTTTATATATGAATCATTATATTAATGCTATAATGACCTACACTTTTGTTTTTTTTTAGACAGAAAACATGACAGTTTATCAATTCTATATAATTTTAAAACTGTCTATGATTCGATTAAAATATACAAAATATATGGTATTTTAGTTAAAGTTGGGATACCCAAAAATCTTATAAGATAATTGAGGCATGTTTGAATGGTTCATGGGGCAAGGTAGATGTTAGATTTCTCCTGTCAGATACTTTCAAAATACATTATGGGTTGAAACACGGAGACTCACTTCCCCCATTACCTTTTAATCTGGACTTTGAGTATGCCATTAGGGTAATGCAATAGAACAGGGAAGGCTTTACATAAAAGGTGTGTGAGAGAGAGACAAAGTTATAGAGGGAGAGGTTAGTTTAGAGAAAGAAAATCAAATTGAGAGCGAGAGAGTTAGAGAAAGATATTAAGAAAGTGAGTTTGAGAGATTGAGATTGAGAGATGGTGAAATAAAGAGTGTGATTGAAATAACAAGAGTTTGAGGGAAAGAGCGTTTGAGAGGAAACTCAAGAGAGAGTATAATAAAGATAATGAAAGAGAAATTGTTTGATAAAGAGTGCATGTGAGGATAGAGTGTGTGAGAGAGAGAGTGAGTAAATATGTCAGAGAGAAAGTTTTATAGAGTGTGTGTGTATGTGTGTGTGTGTGTTTGTGAGAGAGAGAGAGAGAGAGAGAGAGAGAGAAAGAGAGTATGTCAAAATACAGATGGGGTACTCAAACATTACGATACTTTGAAATATCATTCTCTCAAAATTAAATATCAACATGGAAACAGGACTTAACCTACTGTATTTGTAAGAATGTGAAAAATAGATGAGGTACACAAAATATTACTTTTAAATATCATATTCTCAAAAGCGGTAAGATGAAAACATAGCTTTACTTATGTATTTGTATTTTTTACTATTTACCAAAATTGATATCAAAACCCCTTATTTGAATATAATGAACATCAAAACTCATTATTTGAAATTAAAAAAACCCCACCAAAACTCATATTTAGGTAATCAAAATGGCTACTTTTAAACATTATTCAAATTCATTTTATCGTTTTTTGAGCTTATAATACATACCTATAATCATAGTTGTCATGTGCGAAACAAAACATAGACAATATTTACACAAACTTAACAATTCAACCTTTTAATTTTTGTATTATGCTCAATATTATTGATTTAAATGTGTATTAACAATAACAACATTCCAATAAAAAATAACTGTTTCCCCAGTTTAGGAATATCAATTTATATGTGTCATGACCAGCATCCAAAGAGAAAATTGTGATATGTTCAGATCATCAAATAAAGATTGAGTTATTATTTTTTATCCAAAGATATATATTTTATTTTGAGATTTACAGCCATTGAGCAAATAACGGTTTCTTTGGTAACTAAACAAAGAATTAAAAACTTAAATCATCTGTGAAAACCAGGTTTTCATGGAAAACCTATTTTTCCTGACATCCTGGACTCCCTTAAAATGAGTGGTTGTTAGTCAAAATCTGTTCAGTCATTTCCTCATAATTTCTATTACTGTAAACAGGCTTATAAATTATAGATAAGATAAGAAAAATTTAATTAGATTTGAGTACAATTAATTAAATTTTGTAAGCATTGTACCAAACTATTGACCACATTTTGGCAGACAAAATTAATACTTTCAGCTCAACCTAGCTTCTGCACCTACGTGGTGCCATCTGTTTCCTCACACTCATCTAGCCGCCATTATTTAACAAATGTTGAGCGTTGTAGCCACTAGACAGGCTGTAGCGATAGTAGCAGGGTTTATATGCATGCACGCACCAGTAAAAACAGTACCAACCTTGCGTTTTATGGATAAAAATATATTTATCCTACAGATAAATTCAATTCATAATACACATCAAATATTAAAGTGGCTGATCACCTTTATCTGGTCGCTAACTTTAACCTCCCGATAGCAATATTTATCCGGTAGTCATAAGTGTGTAGTTATCATTTTTACCATTATTCACTTGTTTATTTCTTAAACCAGAGTTGTAGAACCTTTTGGCATTGAAAGTCCGTATTTCACTTCATATTATGTTTCTCAAAAGACACACACTTCATGTTCAGTACATTTTGCCAAAATTATAAATAGGTACCTACCAAAATATAAATAAGGACAGATAATTTTTAAACACCAGTCTTAAAACTAACTATTTTTATTAAATAAAGTAAGTGATATTTGAGAATTTATAATTTATAGACATGAAGAAATGAAGATACATACAGTAGTTGGCAAAATATGGGAAAAGACCATATCAAACATCTTAAAAGGCTGTGGGTTACCCTCCCATGCCTTAAACATTCTCCCAAGGCGACATCACGAAAACTAGAGTATAACTATCAACAAATTGTTTTGTTAATTATTTAGACATGACTGTAAATTACAGTATATTATAGCATTGTCTAAAACAAAAAAATATTTTGTAATACTTTATTTTAAATAAAGTCTCTAGTGGATGAACTAAATGTATGTTAAGTCTTGTATCACTTTCTGATCACCGAGAAATATATAATGGCAACTATTTACTTCCCTAATCTTTACACAGTAAAAAGTTATGTATGCAAATTTAAAAGCTATGTTAAAGGACAGATGATACAATGCACATTGACTATTCGCTATGGTGCATGTGTGGCATTTGCATGCAATTGGAATTGTGTCCACAAACAATGCTAGCAACTTGACAAGTAATGATTTTCCTACGTTTGATGAGAGTAGATGCACCAAAAATAATATAACAATAGCATGGACATGGTAGACAAATGTAGGTATATAATAATAACTTCACACACATTTTATTTACTCAAAGCAATGTTTATTTGTATTACAATTGAGAGGCAATTATGAAGCAAATCAGTTACTACTGAAATGCCCTCCTGTAAAATAACTAGTGTCAGCCAATTATGTTGCATTTTGCAAATGCAAGCTCCTGTTAACAAGGCTTAAATGATAAATTCACTTTATTCTATATACATTTATACATTGAATTACAAAGTATGAGAACATAGAATAAAACACATTCGGTTTTAATCTAAAACATATTTATTCAGCCTAAATAATATTTAAAAAATCAAGAATCGACAATTTAATTTGATGGCTTTCATTTTTTTAAATACTTTATTCAGAAACATTTTGCTATCAGAGAAATTAATAATTTTATTTTCTGGCAATGTTTTCAGTTTCATACATTAAACTCTTATTTTATTATTGAAATTACCATTATAATTTATCTTAACCCAGTACCACTTACCTTATTTTTGTAGCTATTACCACTTATAGGGTGGAAATATACAGATTAAAGTGCTATTAAAATGGGTTAGCTAAATATGACTTTGATTTTTCAATCAATTACATAATAATAATAATAATAATATTAATAACAATGATAATATCACCACAACCAATTTAGGATGAATATAATTAAAACATAAAATGCATCTGAATATATTTATTGTAAAATACACATTAGACAACTTACCTTTTCTTCTTCTTTTTACTCAATGTCTTATCAGTCTAATTATACACATTTCAAATAAATTTCATTTTTATGTTCTGGACAGATGAACCTTTCACACTTTGTTCAAAAGATTTTTACCTTCTTATCACGCCAATGAGGGCAATGAGGGCACCCTATCCCTGCATGGGCATTTTTCGTGGTAATTCTTCTGTTGTGTGTGCTGATGTTTGTTTGTTTGAATTCAGCGTGGTTTCAATTACAAATCCCAGATCACTGGGATTGGTACCATCTAGTCTGCTAAGAGTCATGGCAAAGGATTTCAAGAACCTTTGTCATTCTATTTTCTGGTTACTGTACTATATCACAAATTTAACCCATGAAAAAACTTGTGAATTTATTCCCACTTGATCAAGAACACCATAAAAATATCTCATTGACCAACATCAGGTCTTCCGTGGAGTTGTATATGAGTGAGCAAGTTCGTCAAAGACATCCACTCCTCCTTTGGTGGAATTTTAGAAGTGAATAATTTATGGCCTCTTGGAAATTTCATCAATAGTCTTGTTGTTGTGCATGGTTAATAATAGAATTACATTTTTACCTTTCTTCGGTGTGAATTAAATTAGGGTCTTTTCATCTCTGATTGTAAACTGTGATGACATCAGTTTTTTTATTTTGACTCGACAGAAAAGTTTTTGGTATTTTACCTTTATTACTTCATCCCTACAGCAGTTAGGTGTGATCTGCTAGCATAGAGTCATCAGGTTTGGCAGATGTGAACCAATTATACATTGTAAGGTTTCTTCCTGTTCTCTGAATAGACTGACTGAGCCTGCGGACATAGTATAATGCTATGAACTCACGGTTCATTTCATTCTTTATTTCAAATAAATGATATAGCATCAATCATATAAAATATTCTTAACAATCTTCATTCCATCTATTTCAGGTCTTTATGAAATGTAAATTCGGAATGAGCAAATACCCCGGAAGCCCAAAAGTTGTTAATCTGTTGTGATACGTTCATGAGGCATGTAATACTTGACACAGTTTTTTACAAACAGTTCTCACACCTAGCAAAATGGAAATAATTTAATTTGCATTTTGCGAGGTTATTTTTCATCGAACTTCAAACAATTAAAAAGAAATGTGAAGCTGCCCTATAGATTGGTGGACAAAAAACACTCCACATTTATTTAGTGTGAAGCTTTGCATTCTTATAGTTTCCAGCGATATACAACAAACCCATAAGGGCATACATTTCTGTAGAATCTGTTTCTTTGCATAATTTTTCAGATTTATTGTAGCTTTGTTTTTGCCTATTAATCTCAGAATTTGTTCATCATACAATTATTTGAATTTTGTCATCACTGATAAAGATCTTCCATAGTTCCAGATTGATTTCCACTTTGTTAGCATCTTCTTTGCTACCTGAAACACAAATAACAATGTTTTTATTAGCAGTTCATCCTTTTCTTTGTTGAGGACCATTCATTCACATGCAACTGGTCCTCCCTATTACCACTCCTTTCCTGTTGGCTTTTATCTTGCTGTCCTCACTGTTATCACTCATTTCAGTATTTTTGTCCAACTAACTATCATATTCTGACTGTATCTCAACGTTCTTCTACTTCAGAGCACTCTCACTGCTACTACTGGAATCTTAAATGTCTGATTTAAGTAATGCATGGCAAACCTTAGACTCAAATGTTGGGATGGTAGTCCGAGGTGTCATGACTGATGATAATGATGATTTTACCTAAAATCAGGTAAAATCAAACAATAATAAAACAATAAACAAGTATATAAAAAATATATATTGTATTTTCACAACCAGGCCTAAATCCCAAACGTTAAAATTTTGGTGTGTATGGACACACCACTCACCATGTAACAAAAAAACAATGTACTCTTTACAGTGATTCAGCCAATTACAGCCGAGGAGAGACAAGATGTAGAAAGGGAGGGCGGAGTACCTGCACAGTATGCAAAGTTGTATGCGCGAATAAAATATTGACTAGGATGAGATCTTGTGTTAAGATTTAAAATATATATTTGCTATTTTGAATATATATCAAATTATTTGTTTAAAATATACTTAAAATTTTTAGTAAAATAATTGTGAATGTCTTAATAGAAAAAATATGTCTCATTTTAGGGTTCACATCAACACTACTGGAATCTCTGGGCCATATTCAAGATAACATGCATAAGTCAGAACCATTGTTTCAACATAGTAATTTCTATACTACCCAAATTAATAAGAAGACGATTAAACCTAAGGAATTGTATACTACTACACAAGATGGCTATATTTGTAATCAATGTGGAAAATTTTACAGTCTGAACAGATCAATCAGGCGTCATGTGACATTGTATTGTGGAGTCGAACCTCAGTTTTGCTGTCCCATTTGTAATAATAAATTCACCCAAAAGAGCCATATGCATATTCATATGGCAAACATTCATAAACATTTTTAAACCTTAAAACAATTTCATCTTAAGTACAATTTACTAAATACTACTCCAATAGAGTTGAATTGGTACCTCTATCGATAATCCATACTTCTGTCATTACTTTTCTCAGATATTTTGTTGTTTCATAATCGTCTCATACTTGTTTAATATAGAGGAGTAGATAATTTATTTAAAAAATAAGGGAAGCCAATAAATAAAGTAAAATAATACTATCGTTAATATAATTATATAACATATATCAAGTAATAGGTATGTAAAAAAAAATCATATAGTATCAAATGTACAGTTTTTGGATAACACTTTTACCCTTATCGCATATTATCTAGCTATATCAGTGTAATTCTCTTTTTGTTTGTAAATTAAATATATGTTAGCTGTTTTTGAATAAATTTCACATTTGTTATTGGTTAATATTGTCACTATTATTTTTCATTTAAATAAATAGAGTATTTTGACACGTACCTTATCTTGTATTTACCTCTCTAGAGACAATAATGACCCACCAAAAAAAGTTGAAGACATCTCTCTCACAACACAATCCCATCCTGGTCTACACTGAATAATCACTATTCTTAAAAGAGACTACAAGTCCTAGCTAGTTTCACGCAGAGCCAAAACTTTTTTAGTTCATCCCCAGGAGTCGCATTCAAACATCCACTCAGTCACTAAAATATTCTAGTCTGTACAAAACTTCCTGACCCCAAAAAGCCTGAGAAGAAAAAACTGACCACTAAATGACCATAGCCCTGCGATTTCAACAGCAAAGTTAATAAATTGGACTACAAAATCCCTGGTCATTACAATTGCAAAACCAATAACTTGGTATATCGACTGTATTGCTAATCATATGATGCAGAATATATAGGTCTTACTACAGGTTCTCTCAGACAGCGAATGAACGATCATCTTTTTGACACAAACCACAAAGACCTAGACAACCCTGTACCCATTCATGCTGGTACCCACAACCAGGACTTTAAAATCCGCTACACCACCAGAATATTAAGAGCATTTCCCAAACAGTTTCAGAGCTCTCAACTCATTGGGAACTGGCCCATCAACGGATTACCAAATAAGATTATCACCAGGACTTAATAGAAGATTAACAATTATTATTACTGTCGGACACCTTACCTTAGTTGATAGCATCGCTGTCTGCTGAGCTATGGGTCCCGAGTTCAATTCCCATCATGGCCGAAAATCGGTTCAGTGGTGATATGTGTGTTTACCCTTTCACAGTGATGAATTAAGGGTCGGGGACAGGATGTTATGCGTGTCCTAGTCTTAAGTTATATTATAAGACTTATGAAGCTACAACAGGTCTAGGAAGCCAGTGGAAATATATGGCTTTAATTATAAACTGACATAGGCCATATGCAGGAAACAGTAATAGATATAAAAGTAAAATTTTATATATATATATATATATTTGCATTTTGTTACTATTACTTTTTTTTCCATCTAAATATCCATATTATTTAAATTGTATAATCACAGCCAAAGCTATGAGAAATTTATTTTCACTCCTACAAAAGATGGCACAGTGTTTCTAACAGTTTCTTTTTGAATTCAAAGGGAGTAATTTAGTGTTTGTATAAAGCGTAATCCCTCTTTTCTTTTTTTGGTAAGGACAACAAGGCCAAAACATTTATCAATTTATATATAAAATTTGTGTTTGAATGCGTGTGACAATTTATATAATAGGAGCTAAAATAAACGAAGATGTCACCTTTGTTCAGTGAATTTTTCCCACATTTATGCCACTTTCCCCGGGTGAGCTTTATTCATTAAATTTACATTTATTAATTTATTTTTCCTTTTTCTTTATTTTTATCAATTCTCAATACTAAAAAATTGTTTGAATATTTAAAATATATAATTTGTTATATGTTGGCAATTTTAAAGTTACGATGGCTTATGCAAGAGTTTAAACAATGTTCTCACAGCCATACATTCAAAGATGATTAGAGAATCACTTAGAACTTAACTTTGGTGTACATGATCAACAAAAGTTTAACTAATAATTTTTTTTAATCCTTTGTATCTGTGATTCAGGCTTATCCACTCATACCTCACCAGTTTTTTTCTTACCACAGGAAGAGTAAATTTTAACACTGCCAGGATGCTCTATCTCTGGAAAGGGTTGGTCGGCATCTTAAGACCAACTTCACATTGGTTTTAGCCATGGTCAAAGGCGAACTGTTTTCATACTTTCATAAATATAATATTATGTTTTACATGATAACTGATGAAATGTAACATTTTGAGCATCATGCTTTATGTTGTTGTTGTTGTTATTATTATTATTATTATTATTATTATTATTATTATTATTATTATTACTAGCACCCGTCTTACTACCCGTTCGGGTTGTACGCACTTATGCTAATGTGTAATGGTAGGGTGATTGTGAGATGAAATGAAGGACCTACAGTTTAACGTGGAATCCGAACCACGGTGGAGGCCTGGCATTCCCCACATTCACAAGATGTCTTGTCAGAGGTGAAGAAAGGGTTTGGTAATCAGATAAATCTTTGCCGCGACCGCGGATTGAACCCCGGCCGCCAGCACAGAAGTCTGACACCTTACCCCTAGACCGCTAGGTCACCATCATGCTTTATGGAACAGAAACTTGGACTCTTGGGAAAATGGAAAAGAAATACTCGGAGAGCTTTGAAATGGGATACTGGAGAAGTTGTTAGTAGTTTGGGTGGACCGACTGGGTGACAAATGAATAAGTCCTAACAAGACTGTATGAGAAGAGAAACATTTTGAATGTGATTCTTTGATACACAGCAAATTGGACCGAACACATCCTTAGGAGGAACTGTCTTCTACATGACTTCATAGAAGGAAAGGTTAATGGAAAGAGAAGCTTAGGAAGAAATAGGTTTCAAATATTATATGAATTGAAGGAAAGAAGAAAACTCCGGGAGTGAAAGAAGGTGTTAGAGGGAGGTCAAGGTACACTGGTGTTCTTAGTTCACTGACATAAGGAAGACATAGCACATAGTAATAATAATGATTTATATACAACCATTAAACAATGTATAGATGTATTAACCCTGAAGTATTATTGCAGGATGGTAAAACATATCACTGTCCTGATACAGTACTACTATTACTCAAAGATTAAGCATTTTGAGATAATGACTTTTCACAATTTGTTTTTTAATTTATAGCATAACAAGTTTTTTTATATAGATATAATGGCATAACACTGGGGCAGGCTTATATTAATAATTAATTGTAATATTTTCTTAGAAAATATATAAATAAATAATATTTTATTACAAAATGAATTTAAATTTTTTATTATTATTTTTATTTAAATTGTATGTGTGTGTAAAATGGCAGTGAATTCTTAATTCTAGTTGGTTTCAGATCTATGGTCCTTGGCAATGTAAATTTACCTTACCTTACCTTAATACCTTATTAGAAACATTCTGATAGATTAATAAATAACCAAAATCGTTCTTGTTTATAAAATACCTAATTATATTATATAAGGCCGGCGTATTTATAAGATAAATAAAATCATACAACATTTGCAAGTTTTAGTTGGAATAAACAATTTATTTGTTAAAAATTATGGTACATCATATTTAAACCCCATTAATTCTTGGACCTGTGTGATTTTGTTTTTCCTTTAGTATGCAGATGAAGAAAGTAGTATAAGCCATATATGATAAAAATTGAAATTATTAAAATAATGTGTTGTTCATTTGTTTTAGTTTTGGATTCCGAAACTGATGAACCCACATCTATCAAGTATGAGTGTGACTTTGACAGGACATTTAACATTCCATGGTCATTAGAGGGTGCAAGTATAAACACTGGATCATCAGCCAGCACAGGAGGAGCATTTCGACATCTTTTTACAAACAGGCCAAAACTCTTTTCATGTCAGCAGTGTGGAAAATATTATCAACATAAAAGAACACTAAGACGTCATGAAACATTTGAATGTGGGAAAGAACCCAAGTTTATTTGTAAATTGTGTTCCCATCGTTTCAAACAAAAGTCACACCTGACACGGCATGTTTTATTAATTCATAACACAGTTGGGAAAAAACTAAAGCAATTGAAAAAAATTTAGATTAATTTTATTACTATTTATTTTAAGTAAACAATGTTTGTTTGGTAAAAGATATATTATTTCATATTAATACTTTTATTGCCTATATTTATATTTTATGTAATGTATAAGACCATTTTTAACTATAATGTCTGAGGTAGTAATGTTGAAAAAGTTTGATTATTATGTCTAAGATGTTTATGGCATGCCATATTTTTATTCTTAACTTCATTTGAGAGCTCGACAGGTTAAACATGATTTAAGCTGCTTCAATTATGAAAGAAAAGTATCTTTACATATTATAACATAATTGGGTTTTTTCAGAATTAGGGCATATTTAACCAATATTTAGAGTTTCTTTTAATTCCTAGTAAAAAATTATATTTGTGTTTATGCAATATCAAACTAAATAACATGTTTATGTTACCAAGCAAATGAAGAAATAGTGTATTTTAAAAAGTCCTAATTATATTTATAAACCATACCTTAAATTTTTATGGTATTAACGTTTTAAGGGAATATTTGCATGCTTATTATTTTTTTTTAGGGCATGAACATCAAAGTGACAGTTATAATTAAAGGTATAATATATTTTTTAAAAGAGCATAAAGAGAACAACCATTTTTATTAAATACAAAAATCAAAATCTCCTGTTCTTTGCTTAAAAAAATATAGTCACATGCTGTGGTGTATGCTAAAAAATCTTCCTATAAATATATTCACAAAGTTGGTGCAAAGTCAAGCAATGGATACCTCCATAATTCCTTAGGCTTGAGGTTGGTGACAAGAGATTATTATAAAAATCATTGACTACATCTCAGATCTTAGTTTTGTTAGATGGTTGTTATCAATGTTAACTTTTTTTTATAAAATAACTATATCTTAGTGAACATATTCTTGGAAGCAATATTAACCTGTTTTATTTTTATCTGCAATATATGTTTGAACAAACGGGAATAATTAAAACTTGTATATTCATAATCTTTCACTATTTTACTTTTTTACTTGTTTTTCTTCAAAATTCCCATTACTAACTAATTAAATGCGCTATATGTTTCTGTGTTTGACCTTCATGTTATTGCTTTTTAAAGGTCCTATCATCCTTTACCAATTTCGTTTTCCTACTTTTTTTCAGAAAGTTGCACTGCGCGTTTCACATGCTTCCCTGATGATCTAGGTTGAGAGATTGGGTGGTGACAATTGATTTTCTTAAACGAGTCAGCTAATACTTCTTTGTCCAGTGACAGCAATGTAAAATGGGAGCTGTGTTCTTTTTATTGTAAAAGCCATATTGTTTTGGTTCTCTTTTATATGTTTTCTATCCACCTATCCTATACCTTAGTACAAATATATATTACATAATCTACTAACTAGTAGTTAATCTTCTGAAGGAGAGTTTTGGTACTGCTCGTTGATACCAATGAGTACCCTCATTATAGGGACATACGCTCACTTTAATGTTTGCTGCATACAGGGATGGCTTAAGGGCTGGGTGTCTGCCTGGGCCACCAGCTTGAAGGGGGCACCAAACAGAGTAACAATCTAAAACAATCTAACCTAACATAATCTGGGCGTAATAGTAAAATTATCTCCAAACCTAACAAACCCGAGCTTACGTAGCCTGGTCATAATAGCATAGTTGCTAAGCATAGCAATCATTTACTTTTTAATATTAATAATATTACATTTTACATATTTATATTTTTTTTTGTGAGTAAAATATGATATAGTGTCACTCTCGAAAAGTAATATTACATTTGCCATCATGAAAATATGGCAGCTTAAAACTTTTTTTTGCAATTATAATGTAAATCGCATTTAATAATGAAAATTAGGGGAGAACATTGTCTACAAAACATGTTTTATAGTTTTCTTTGTAATCCTAACCGTTTACTTTCAATCTCGCAGTGAAATACTTGGAGTAAAGTTATCATCTGTGGAGTTTCCCTTTTGATTATTTTCCTATCACACCTAGGTTACTTTAGGTTTGGAGTTGTTGGGTTTTGGGAATCTTTTCATATTTTCCTAGAGTCCAATCCCCATGACAAATGGGGTAGCTGTCAGAAGATGTAAAAATGGTTAAAGTAAAACACAATTAAAAATAAATAGTTTTATGAAAGTTTTGATCGCTAAAAGTTACAACAACTAAACATATTGTCTTGCAGATTATGTGTTTTAGTTAATGGATACATAAGAATAGATCTGGCAACTTTTACTAGCTGTCAGTTAACACCACTCCTATGACGAATAGACTATGTAGGGAGGCACCAAAAAACAATCCTGCCCAGATGCAAAATTTACCTTGGGCAGTCCCTGGCTTAATAGTGTAATATGATTTTCATACTGAATTATTAAGAAAATGTAAATTACTGGGAAATATTTTAAATCAACACAGAACTTTTTATAAACACATATTTCAATTATTCATAGTATTAGCTAATTATGATAAAATTATTATAAAATAATTTTTTTCTTTATATACATCTAGGAAATATATTTCTGGTTTTTTGTTTTACTTTTGAACACTTCTGCAACAACTCCTTTCTTTAAACATCAATTTTTTGCTGAACTGTCAACTTGAAGGATCTCATTGATAATATATTCCCAACAAACAAATCCGGTTTAAACCCACAGGTAGATTTCACAAGAAGTTTGTATTATAAATTACTCTTTAAAGGAAAAGCTATATTTCTCATAGAGGTTAAAATTATTATGTATAAGATTGTATTGAATATTTAGCTCCTTAGCTATTTTAATAGCTCTTTGTTATGATGTGGTCTCATTTACATGTTTATTAGGATTTTCATCTGTTTTAAACACAACTGAATACATATATCTACCACAAACAGGTGTGTTTAACTAGTGTTATCACAAGAGTCACAATCACTAATAAAAATACTGATAAGGCTACATTAAAAACAAAGTCTATATTTTCACTATCTTAGGTAAAAATAATTCTGACTTAATATTTTTATATCACAAAAATAAAAGAGCAAGGCCCCTTTATATAACAATAAGACTAACCTTATTTTCTACCAAAGATTTAAAACCCTTTATTTGCAACAATCGTGCTCATGTTGGGCTTTAAATCCTCTGCCAAAGTTGTTTTTGTAATTGTTGACAAATGTGTGTCTCTAAGCGGAGATCTTTCGGGTTTATGATTTCCTTTAATGTGTTGCAAACATAGCATATGTTATATGATGCATAAATTCAACGATATATGGTATTAATTCATGTTGAAGCAAGAGTACAAATTTGGTTCATCAGCCTTACATAACAGAATTATCCAACTGATACCAAATTCCATTTCAAAATATTTTAATTCCATTACATTTATAAAAAGAAGAATAGGATCTCATTCCACCATGGTTCTTAAAATCGCCCTCAAACCGCACAAAATGATGTTTAGGGCTACATGCAGAGTGCACAAAATCATGGGTAGAGATGCATGTATGTAATCAACTAATATTGCAAGCTATCATGTAACGCAGCCACCTTTGACTCGATAAGGTGTTATGCTGCTACATTATTTACCTGATGATTTCCACACGTCCATCACAGACTCTGACTTAATATATGAGTGAAGAATTATCCTGGCCATGGGACAATTCCTGGATAGCTCAGTTGTTTGAGTATTGGCATACTAAGCCACATGTCTCAGGTTTGATTCCCGTCTCCAGTTATCATTTTTAAATTTAAAGTAATCCAACAATTTTGTTTGAAATTAATATATTATGGGTGTTTGAAATGACAAATGAAACTATGTACTTGTTTTTCAGGAAAAAATTTGATGTTAGTTTACAGATGAAGTTTTTCTAAAATTCAAAAATTATTTTTAAAATGACACTAACAATTTGGTTTAAAATGAGTAACTGGTAGGTTTTTTTACAATACACAAAATTTAATATATATATGTTTTCATAAAAAAAACCTTTAATGTGGTAGTGGTGTTGTAGAAGTTTTGGAAAATTTGAAATTTTTTGAAAATAGCTACAAATTGCTCAAAATTGGTAGTATATGAGGTCTTTATTTAATGTAAGTTTATTTTTATAAAATATACTAATTTACAGGTAGCTTACCTATGACAAATTCCATGAAGATCTTTAAAAAAATGCTCTTAAAAATTTAGTTCAAAATGGATATTTGAGAATGGTTTTACATGATAAATAAGAATATGCTTTTATTTTTGCAAACTAAAATTAATGTAATGGCACTGGTAGGTTACACATGACCGATTTTTGAAAATTCGATTATGGAAAGTTATAAGAATGTTTTCGTGATTGTGTAATACCATTTATTCCTGTTGTAATAATTCTAGTCTAAAATGATTCACGGTGGAGTCTACTTGGCTCATTTGGGGGTTGGATAAATAACTCTGTGGCTGAGCAACACTAATCCTATAAACCTAATAGTCATTGTCAAACATGACTCGGGAAAGGAAGTAAAGCAGTTTAACAACTTAAAAAATTCTCAGTCCTCTACTTATTTATAGTTTATTAAATTATGTATTTCAAATGTAAATTAATAAATAGTAATAAAAAACACTCCATGGTGGGAGCTCACAAGCAAGCTATACATACTGAGCAGCTACTGCTGCTAGCAATTATAGTACCAACGTTTGTGGATAGAGGGTGTCATATTTTAAGCATAATGAGCCCTTCGGCCGTTAATCTCAGTTTTCTAAACCGGAGCTGCTGTTTATTTATTCAAATAGCACACCATTGGTCCTCTCGAGGATGAGTTTGACCTCGTTCTAGACCCACTGATTTGAAAATATAGTTACATTTTGGAATTGCCAGAGATTGAACCCGGGACCTCTGGATCTGAAGCCAGGAACTCTAGACCAGAGAGGCGGTATATAAAGTATAAGGCATTTAAATTAATAGATCATTATTATGATTATTATTAAAATACATGATATTTCTCTGTATAAAATTTATTTTTTACAAGTTTAGTTGAATTCAAATTTTGGACAAAGGGACTAAACTACTACAATGTCGAGATATCTCACTACATCAAAGCATAATTTCCATATTCATATGAAATTTTAATTTTTTAATTTTGGAAATTAAGGAGTCAATTTAATTACATTGTATTGAATTTTAAAATTTGTTATTCAGTTTTGTAAATTATGTGTTTGTGATTTTTTACCTAATCATTTGTTTAAATATTTGTAAATCCAACATGAACCTAAACACATAATTAATTATTTGCTCAGTTCGCAGTTACAAACCAATGAATGCTAAAAAAAACAGTTTATAAATAAGAAAGTTTTGTTAAACAAACTCTAGAATTTATATCTGACGTAGTTATGTCTGCTTTGGAAAAATCCATGCTTGTCTTCCAATCCCTTAACCTTGCCGGTTTTTAATGTGAAAAAATAAATCTGCCATTCTGTTAATGAGAAAATTTTGTGTACTACTGATTTAGTATAAGAATGTGTTTATAGGGATCCTTAACCTAAAATAGGTTGGGTATCACTCCTCTAGAGTAAGAGTTTGGTTGTACCAACTCGTGTCATAGACATCCCTGTCCATTATTCTATAAGGCTTGATACTCCCATATAATTCAGCACTTGTTTAAAATGAGTACTCTGTACAGATTAATTGATAACTTGTCCCACAATACTAATAATTTCATTCTGAAAAGCTTAATTGAAATATGTCACATACATATACCGCAAGTTGATATGGTAATTGTAAAAAGGATTACCATTCTATGACAAACAAAACATAGAAAAGACCCTTTGCTGAGCAAACTGTCATTTGTTTCATGCCTCATGATTCAGGAGATCAGTTTCATTCTGTGTTTAGGCTAAGTGTTAATTGACTTCTCTTCTTTAAATATAACAAGCAAAAATTATGCGTATCATTATAAACCTAAACCCTATTCTAGTTTATTATCAGTTTGAATTATATATTTTGAAACATATCTTCAGGGTAACCATCATCCTCATTAGGTTCCTTTCATTTGAAGAGAAAACAAACAAAGCAGAAATATGAGTTTATTATTGACAGAGGCGTAAGGCATGAGGGTATATTATGTGAGTCCAATCAGATCTTCTATTGAACATTTAAGATAATTTAATAGCAAAGGTTTATTATAAGCTTAAAAACATCTCCCAGAGCGATAAAACTGAAAAAGGTATTATTTTTTGCTTTCACTTTCACTATTAAGACTAACCATGTTTTGTAACTTTTTTTTTCTAGTTGTCATCACTACATTCTCCGCCTACTTTAGGCGTACCGCTATTAAACTCAAGAAGAAACTAATATCAAAGAGTTGCCAAATACTGCTGTCAAGTAGTTGTGAAAGATGGGAGGGGGAGGGGGCAGTTGTAGATGCACAGGGGGATGAGGGTTTAATAGTACTAAGAATATTACTAGGAAGACTATTCAGGCATGAAACATCTTTCTCTTCTACCTAAGCTAAAAACTTTTACTTATTCTAACCACAAATTCATGATAAAATAAGCCAACCAAAGTCAAATATTAAATTGAGTCATAAACTCAAATTAAATATAAATCTCTCTATTTTTTTACTTACATAGGGCTACAGGAATAATTATTTTATGTATAAAAAAAACCAATATATTTACACGTAATTAATACAACTTTTTTTTAATCCTAGGATTTTTGTAACAAAATGGAACCATGGAAGGTTTTGTCATATGGTCACAAACTAAACATGTGATAGTTACTTCTAGTTTGACTTTGAATACATTGCTTTGTGTACTGTGTGCATTAAAATAGTTTTTAAATATTTTAGTTTCAATTTGGTTAAACAAAAGAAAGAAGAACTTATATATCTTTTGTTGTGAATGCCATTATAGATTCGGTCATGTTTTATACACAAGATTGGTGATTTAAATTATATTTGTTAGAGCTAATGTGTAAATAAGAGGATATTAACTGAGATTAATATACCTAACACTTCAGACTATGACTTAAAACTATTTTAAATATGTGTAAAAAAATGGGTTGGTTACTTAGTTTATGTATAATCTAAATAAAATTCAAACGCCTTACAATCACGGTAATATTGATAAAGATGACTGAAATGGTGGTCTCAGAAGATGCTAATTTTATAGTACAATACAATATTATATTTTTAACTAGCCAAGATGAATAGATTATCATAATTAGATTAAAGAATATGTTTATATTGGCAAAATCAGCTTGATGCTCAGAGAAGCAGTCAGAAGTTCATGCTTTAATGGCAGTGATGCTTACTACCTGACGTGAATGTTATTAAAAAGTACAGCCCTTGACTAATAGGTGAGCCACAGCTTGTTTTCTTATGGACAGATGATCTCGACATGTTTTTAAATACATAAAATGGCATAACCCCACTCTCGGTTATTGAAAAACTTAGGACACAAAAACCAACTCACAGTCATTTCATTAGCGATTATATATTAGTATAATCATAATACTACTACAGTTTAATCCATACTGGATATAAGTATTTTTCCCAAATTAAAAACATCACTTGTTCATTATCATAACTTTTTTTATTTTTCTTGCAGACTGTAAGTCATGAAAGGTTAGACCACACCAACTTAACATATCAGATTAAAACACACTTTTGAGTTAGTATAACGAATGAAGGTGATTGTTTTGTTTCACTATTATAACTGAGATCGCATCATTATCTCTTTGATTATAATATTGCAACATAAGTTTCTCTGACATTGTTTTTGAATGCTCTCTTTGTGGAAATGTGTTGGATTTAATAAAATGTTCAGTTTACAAACTTGAAGTAACATAATTTCAATATAAATGACCCACTTTGGTGGACACATAGTCTAAGGTATCAGTCTCGCAATAGAATAGACTGCCGATGACACAAAGCTCAGGGTTCAAATAACAGGCAGGTGTACTGTGAGGGGTTTTTCCTACCGGATTTTCCACTTTCCTTTTACACAAATTTGGGTAAAATTCCTCTAAAATTAACCTTCCTCATTCCCAACACATTGGCGTAATTAGTGCATATACATATAACCTGGATGGGCAGTAAGATGCCGTAATAACTACATATAAATATTATTTATACATAATATAGTATATATACATTTAAAAATTAATATTAATAGATATATTATATAGATTCTTCCATCAATGAGCTAATTTTATAAAACTAATGATAAAGGATATTAACCCTAAAATATGTCAACATTCGGCAACTAGCTAATATACTCCATAATGAATACGAAGCACACATCTGAAATAAAATATATGGAACTACCAAAATAAATTTATAAAAACAAAAATTGTCACTATTCCAAACTGAACTAAACTAATCAGTAAAATAGATATTAAAATTCAAATAATATCAAATTTGATGGTAAAATAACCAATCAACCAACAAATATTGGAAGTTTCTTTCATCCCTTTAATTTCCTTTACAAATATTCTACTATCTTCAAAATCTGTATTAAACTAATTCAAATTATTTCTTCTGTTGTTTTAAAATTTCTCAGTTATTCTATTATGAATAATCAATTTAGGTATATCCTTAACAATTCTATTCTAATAATATATATTTGATAATAATTATGCCGGCATATTGGAGTCATAGAAGGCGCAATATGAATTAATTGTTGAATTTTAATAACCTGACAAAATAATTGACGAGCTTATTGCCAAAACCAGTTCAGTTAATTTCTTAAAATTTACACTAGTGTCAAAAACTATAGCAACTAAACAAAAAGAAATTTTTGTTTCTACATGTTTCATGTCATTCCAAAGACAAAGTGTGTATGTTTATAACAATTAAATATTAAATTGAAATTGAAAATTCAAAGAAGATTGGTGGTTGCTAGTTATTTGGGCACTCCTTTGATTTCACCCTTAATAATTATTTCTCATAATTTTCAAACAGATTTCAAATGGGAAATGAAGTTAAAATAAATAATTTTGCTTTTAAAAAAGGTAAAAACTTGGTTTTGTTTTATTTTTAGGCTGCACTGAAACATTGCTGGAATTTTTAGAACAGGACCAAGAAAACCGAAGTGAATCACAACCAGTATTTCGTGATAATCAATTTACATCAAGACAGAGTCAAAGAAGATTTAAACCAAAGAAGTTTTATACCAGTACACAGGATGGTTATATTTGCATTAAATGTGGAAAACTGTACAAATTGAGTAGTTCAATCAGGCGTCATGTGACTTTGTACTGTGGAGTGGAACCACAGTTTAGTTGTCCCGTCTGTTCACGACCATTTAAACAAAAAGCTCATATGCTTGTGCACATGGTAAACATCCATAGGTAATATTGAGAATCCAAGCAATAAAACTAGGTTTACAACATGATATTCATTTACACACATTAAAAGCGCAGCTAATTTTCCTATTTGATACATAGTAGAGAAATAAAAGTTTTGATATATTGTCTGTTTTCTACCAATGTAAATTTCTGGTTTCAATAATCTAATTTCAAGAATAATATTGTTGAACCTATAATGATACAATTTAACATAAACATGATGATTTACTTCAAAGTGTTTTATTCATAAACCAAGAGAAATATGTGTGTATGTTCCTTCAAAATCTAGTAGTTTAAAAATTGAGATATTGTTTTCAAAAATAGAGTTTGTGACACATAATTTGTTTTGACAATGACTCTCTTCTCTTTCACTTTACCACATACCAGTGTGGCTGAGATAAACACACAATTCAGCGTGTATCCATCACACATACACTAGAAACAGGGAATGCACTCGTTCCATCATTAATTATTTCAAATACATATTTCTGTACCTTGTAGAAGTGTCTTGTGTCTATTTTCACCTATATTTTTGCATTAACTTAACTATTCATGTAGAAATTTAGTGCTTTAATGGTACATAGAAAATGCAAATATTATATTCTAACTTTTAACAACTATTTATATTATGGTACTGTCTCATTTTTAATTTTATATTTTAAACAGCAAACAGTAGTGTTTGAATAGCTAGTAGAAGGTATTTTTCATCCCTTGTCCATTATATTACTAAACACTGCAGACATAATTTACTATCATATTTGAATAATCTTTCAACTTATTTAACAAATGATAATCAACACATTATAAATACTACATTATTTGATCACATTCTTAACTACCAGAAAAATCTCCTCTGAATGGCTTTAGGGGAAGCTCCCTCTAATAAGCCTGCCTCCGGTTTCACCCTCTAATAACTACATCTTGTAGCACCAAGATTTGCAACTGGTAATGATGTGGCCCACCATAAAATATTTCCATCAGCCACCACTGTGAGATACTCTAAATTTAATATGTACTCACATTCATACAAAGTCATAATGAGACTCATAGTCACATACACATTGTTGCTGCAGTTTTTAGTACAATATTTATTCAATGCGCAAGATTCATGTTGAGAAAAAGCCTTTTTTGTCCCAGCTTAAATCATTGTACACAAAAATTGTTTATTGTATTTTCATTATATAAACTTTAGAAGTGCATTTTAAATGTGTATTTATTTTTACTTTTTATTTTTCATGTTGGAAATATAAAGCAATATCTACTTTGGCTAGAAGCAAATCAACAAATACGCTGAAACAGTAATCTAAACCCAAATTTGCTCCAATCATTGCAAGCATTTTCCAAAAGTAACTTTTTTCATGTTTCAAATAGGATGTGATTTTCTTTATGTTACTTTGTGAAAAGTTAAGTAAAATTTTTCTTAAGTTTAGAGATATATTATAAAATCAATGCTATATTTACCAGAAGGAATAAATAAATTTGTGACTTAAATGCTTGAATAATAAAATGCTCTAAACAAAATAAGAAAACAAATAATCTCAAGGTGTATGTTAAAATATAGTTTCTGGGATTTTTTTCAAATCATCACTAATTATTATGGTCAGTAAACAGTCTCCAGGAAGGACAATGATTGAATTGTATTGCATATGTAATGGATAAGTCAACCTTAAGAACTATCAATCAAGTTTTTTCTCTCAATCACATGTTAAGAGAAACTGGTACATGCTTTCACGTTTTAGTCCCCAGATAAATTGAAATTCTCTAGAACACTTCAAACTTTGTCTGAATCTCATATAATGGTAATAATTACTAGGATGGTAGATGAATTATGTTATACATATTTGTCTTTCCTAATTGTTTATTTATCTTTATATAAAATAAATTGTTACATTCAAAAATAATTATTTGCGTTAAACTTGTTTTTTAATTTAAAGGAAAATAACAAACAGTGGAAAATGGCTGACATATTTAAATTGCAGTGGTAAACATTCCAGCCATTTATTAAATGTTGCAACTGGGGATCTTAATAACTTGCATTTGAATACATGGGAATTTAACTGGTAATTTTTGAACTGTTCATTTGTTTGTGAATCTAGTACTAAACACCACTGTTGAGGCTGTCAACACAACAGCCCCACAATAAAATCATGTATTAATTATGTACTCTATTGCATTAAGAACTCGAAAGTTCATTGCCGCACTTACGAAAGTACGCCACCTATCCCTCTCTTGAGCTAGTTATTTCCAGTCCACCTCATTACACCTTAGCTCATTCAAGTCCATTTTAATGTTATCCTTCGATCTACATCTATATCTTCCCAATGGTCTCTTACCATTAGATTCGCCTATCAATACCCTAGACATGGTTCTAGATTCTCCCATTCTCGCTGCATGCCCTGTCCATCTTAATTTACTAGACTATCCTAACAATGTCTTGTGAGGAGTGCAGGGTATGTAACTCATAATTATGTAACCCCCTCCACTCCCCATTAGCTTCATCCCTTTTCGAACCAAATTTATTCTTAAGCACATTGTCTTCAAACACCTTTTATTTCCCCATATAAGGTAAAAGACCACATTTCACAGCCATAAAGAACAATCGCTAAAATTATTGTTTTGGATACTTTGAGTTTTAAATTCATTGAATGCAGATGGGTTGTCAAAAACTTACTGACAAAGTAATAGCATGCATTTCCCAACTGTATTATTTTTGTAATTTTTAATTTAATATCATTTTCATTCATTAAAATTGTTCATAAATATTTAAACTCATTAACCTTGTCAAATGATATGTTGTAAGAAGTAATCTATAAACTATCGTCCTCAATCTTTGTTCTGTGTATGATCATATAATTTGTCTTTTAAGAGTGCACTTCTAAATCTATATCCTTACTGGCCTCTAGTAAAATCTCTGTATTTCTGCAACCGCTTCCTTACTAGTTCCCATCAAAGTTGAATAATCTGTGTATCCTAAAAGCTACATTGTATTGTTTAGTGTTAACCCTTCCATACTCTCTTGCATTATCTTAATTGCATACTCTTCAGATATTTTAAAAAGTAATCAGGAAAGTACAGCTCCTTGTTTCAACCCATTATCTATTTCAAAAGCCTCTGATAAGTAACATCCAACTCATACCTTGCCATGTGTATCAGTCAAACATATCTCAATTAGCTTGATTAGTTTTTTGGGTATCTCACACTTAACTAAAATTTTATATAATTTGTTTCTTTAAACTGCGTACAACCCAAACGAGTAGTAAGACGCGGGGCTAATAATAATATTTAAACTGAACCATAGGCCTTTTTAAAATCCATGTATAATTAATGAACTATCAGGTTGTATTCCCAATTTTTTCTAATATTTGCAGAATAGTAAAAATGTTATCAGTGATTGATCCAGTTCATCGAAATCCACACTGATATATATATATATATATATATAAAATAACAATATTATAGAAAATAAATAATTTAAAAAAATGTTCCCAACAAAATGAGAAAGTGTAGTAACTATAGAGGTATCTCACTACTAGCAACATGCTACAAAATTTTATCTAGTATAATTTTAATGAGATTGATGCCATTTATGCAGAGGATATAATTATTGAGGTTCATCAGTGTGAATTTTGATTAAATATATCATCAGATTTTTACAATTTGATAAATATTAGAAAAGAGGTGGAAATACAACATTATGGTATATCAAGGATATATAGATTTTAAAAATGTCAATGATATAGTTAAAACAAATAACTATGTGGAATTTTAGTTGAAGTTTGGTTGGCCTAAAATCTTGTCAAGCTAATAATTGAGGTTTATTTGACTGAAACATGTGGCTGGATAAGGGTAGGCTGTTACTTTTCAGATACTTTTGAAATACTTGATGTAATTAGTAGATACAGTTTCATCATTATTTTTTAATCTAAGCTTTGAATATGCTATAAGGGCAACGCAAGATAAGGTTTGAAATTAAATGCTACATTGCAACTATTAGACTATGCAGATGACTTAGCTTTCTTTGTTAGGTAATAGAAAGGAAATGTTGCAAGAAATTCTGAAATTTTATCAGTGGTTAGTAAGGAAATAAGTTTAGAAGTGCACTCTCAAAAGACAAATTGTATGATCATACAGAAAACAATGATTGAGGACGATAATTTATAGATTACTTCTTACAACATATCATTCGACAAGGTTAATGAGTTTAAATATACAGGAATAATTTTGTTAATTCATCTTGGAGAGTAATTGGATGTATGTGGATTATTGCAAAGAATGAAGTAGTATCGGAAGGCAAAGAGGGCATCAAATAAATGTGTTATACCAACATTATTGTTTGGATGTGAAGCGTGGGTTTGTCAAGAGAAACAGAAGAGAGAGGTGAATAGGGTTGGAATGAGATAGCTAGAAAATGTATGTGGAAAAACTTGTATTGACAGAGTCAGTAATGACTGGATTCTGAAGGAGCACGATTTGAAAGGAAATCCAATAGGGCCATGTGAAAGAAACGTCCTATGTGGTTTGGGCATATTGAGAAGATGAGTGTGGATCATGTTTTGAAGTAAATATACGATGGAAATGTGTGTGGATCAAAAGGAAGGGGTAGGCCATGTAAGACATGGTTAAATGTTGTAGACGAATGTGTAAAAGAGAGAGACATTAAGAGTTTAAAAAATAAAAGAGCATATACACCTCGTATCGATATTGTTGAAACGAAGGGAGTATACAAGGAGAGGGTAGTGTGGCAAAATTCAGTGAGAATGGATTAAGTACATAATTGTTTTTTGAGCTATATGCACAGTTTCTTGCCTACCCAATAAGGGAACAACATGATTAGGTATGTATATACATGGACTCATTTTAATAAGCAATAACAATATTTGAGTGGAAACTAGGAAAAGAATACAGTTGGGAAAAGCACTCTATTAATCAATCATTAAGTTATTGACATCTCACCTGGTCTCAAGGAATGTAAAACTCAAAATATACAAAATAATAATTTTGCTGGTTCTCTAGTGTTCTGAAATATGGTTTCTTACCTTAGATGATGAAAATAAATTTAGGGTGTTTGAAAACAATGTGCTTAGGAATATATTTACTCCAAAAATGGATGACTGTATGTGCAAGTGGAGCAGGTTATATAATTATAAGTTACATACCCTGTACTCATCACAAGACATTGTTAGGATAATAATTACTCAGCAGATTATGGTGAACAGAACATGCGACGAGAATGGAGCTGTGTTCAAGGTTATAGCACAATCATTTTTTTAAATGATGATGATGCGGACGTGGAACTATTTAGGCCTTTCTACATATTTGTTATCACACTGCTATGACGATCTGATTATATGTATTTCTTTCTGTAGGATTACTTTTTGGTTATTTATTGAAATTAGTAGCAAATTAATACTGTACATGATTTATTTTATTAATTGCATTTCAATATTGTAAATTTCATATTAAAATGATACAGTTTTTTGTTAATTTACAAACTTACATGGAGAATTAAATCTCTTGCTGTAATAGACTGAGATTTTCTCTGGAGATTAGTATGTTCTGTGTATTACTATACACACAAGCTGCTTATATATGATGACCTACCCCTTGCGTTTTGAACCCCTTGTTTTCAGTGCTAAAATCAACAAATATGAGAACTCCTGGCAACCTGATACTGTGAAGGCTAGCTTCCCATTGGGTAAAGGCAGCCAGCACATCACCTGGTTTTCAAATAGAACAAAGGGAGTTGTTTTTAAAAGACAGAAAGTTTTAAAACGTATTATATTGAAATTACTCCTGAAAACGCCTGATCATTTCTGGATGAAGTATTAAAAGGAAAATTTTACATACAGTTGTTAAAGGAAAGTACACTTCATCCATGACTTTTTGAATAAATGAGAAGGGAGAAAACAGTCTCATTACAAGGTATTGACTGGTAAACCCAATTGGAAGAGGGCATTGGGAAGACCTAGACGCAGCTGAGAGAATAACATTATATTGGACCTGAAAAAGATTGTGTGTATTGAGGTGGACTGGATAAGAACTAGCTCAAAATAGTGATAGGCGGCATACTTTTTAAGTGCGGCAATGAATTTTTGATCTCTTAAGTAAGTGAATAGAATAAAAACTTTATCTTTATTTTGAATAAAAGACAATAGCAATATATTTCATTTCACAAATAAATTGAGACTTGATGCCTTATAATAATTATATTATTAGATCAGGAAAAATCTCATTTATTGTGTCATGTGTACATTTTTAATAATCATATGTTAATCAATTATCAAATATTACATCTATACATAAAATACTGTTTTATTCTTCTTTTAAAAATTTTTCATCTTATAATCTCACTTTACAAAGCTTACAAGATACAAGACATTCACTTATAATAAAAACAAAATATTTTCATGACAAAACCAATTCACACTGTAATGTGTTTTAATTAAAACAGTTTAAACACTAATTATTTGAGCCTACCTTTAAATTATAAATATTTTGTTTTAATATAATCGGTATTTTATAAAAAGAGGACATCATTTATTTTATTTTATTTGCTAACCTACTAATTAACAATGGGTTTAACCTTTCACATTCATAATTTTTTTTATCACAACTTTTTACTAGCCGTTCGGGCTATACGCCTATGTACTAATTACACTAATTATTTAGGGACTAGGAAGGTTTAATAGGGAGAGTGCTCCCGCATTTGTACGGAAAACCATTTAGGAAAAAATACCTCAGTCAACCTGACCGGGATCGAACCTCAATCTTCCCGTTTTTGGCAGTATAGTCTAACACGACAGGAGTGCATTAGATTATGGAGCCACTGCAGTGGGTCCTTTGATAAATTAACGGCCAGGGACTGGATGTTGTATCTGACGTTTTAAGATAGATTATATAGCATATGAGGATACGACAGGTTTAGCAAGCCAGTAGTGGAAAATATATTACTTTAATAAAAACTGACCCAGGCCATAGACTGGAAACAGTAATGGATGTAGTAAACCTACTATTTAACAGTAATGATTATTAACAAGGTATGTTCTGGCTAGATTAATTGTTAATACATGTCATGATATTAAATCAAAAGTGTCAATTTGTTAGTTTGTATATATATTTTTAAATATCAATAAAGTCAGTTTCAATATGTCTTATTTCAGTAAGATGTAGAAATAATTTAAAATAAGGCTAGATAATTTCAAAATTTTTTATCTATAAATAATATTTATTTGAATTTCGTTTTTAGGTTGCTCTGAGACTCTACAAGAATTTTTGGAACATAATCAAGACAGCCTGTACCAAGCACAACCAGTCTTTCAAGATAGTCGGTTTTCAATAATCCAAAGTAAAAGGAACATCAAGCCTAAGGAAATGTATACCAGTACACAAGAGGGCTATGTTTGTATTAAATGTGGGAAATTGTACAGGTTAAGCAGTTCTATCTGGCGGCATGTGACTTTGGAGTGTGGGGTGAAACCTCAATTCAGCTGTCCCGTCTGTTCACGTCCATTCAAGCAAAAAGCACACATGATTTTTCATGTTGTCAATGTACACAAATGAGGTTGAACTTTTAAACAATATCTTAGTGAGAACTTACAAAATAATATTTGAACCTTTGTTTAACATTTGATTAATATATCTAAATCCAACTTGTGATTTATGTTATACAATCTTTCTTAAAATAAACCAAACTAGCTTAAACTATGAGTTTATTTACAATATTTATGATCCTTCCTGATTCATTTTGAATTTCCCAATGGCCAGTTTTTAAATATAATTAAAATTCAATGAAGAAGATACGATAACTTAGGTCAGTAAATAAATCATCTAACGCTGTTTGGAAGGGACTAGCAGGGAGTTAAAACGTATACATGATGCTACATGGGGAGAAGGTATAAACATCACACTGGTATGTAACACAGATAATTATTATACTTAAATTCTATTGTTGGAAAAAAAATATCATGTTTTCACCATCAGTAAACATTAATAAACATCCTTATAGGTAACTTTCAAATATATATATAGTGAATGGATCCTTACTTAATTACTCTATGTCATTAGGAATTGCCACACTCACAAAAGTATGCCACCTATATCTATTTTGAGCTAGTTCTATTCAGTCCACTCTGTGAATGAATCTTTAGTAGTATTAAATCCGAGTCCTTTTAATTTCACAAAAACATCCCTATGAAATAATGATATTTATTCTTGATGTGGAAAGTTATGTAACATTGGTTGTATGGGTGAGGGGCCAAGCTAATATTTACTTGGTGTTAGATGAGTAGAGGGAAGATCAAAGGATGTAAGAAAAAAACTTTACGTTGTTTATGTTTGACCCCTTATTTTTGGAAATTAACCAGACAACCTTTTTCCACACAGACTTGGTGTTTCATTCAAACACAAACAAAATATATTAGTATTTTGAACTTTACTCGAATGCTATAAATGGTTTTGATTATGCATCATTATGGCCATCATACTAATTACCAAACAAAATAAAATGAAAAGTGTTATTTTTAAGAAAATGTATGATTATTTATCTGAGGGATTGAAAAACCACTAATTAGTGCTTGTGCTACAAATAAACCTCAGCCTTTTAAATCTTAAGGGTGAACTACTAGCCCAACCCTTTCACACTTTATTCACTATAGATAATTGGACATCACAAATGCTCATTTAATTAACTAACATATCAATCTATTTATATTTTATTATTAAATATTATATTTTTTTACTAAACATACTATTTTATTTTATCAACATCTATAGAAATTATAATTTTTTAATAGAATTACCATTTTAATTTATCATAGGTACCTATATGTCTAATTGAAGGTTATTTATATTATGTTTGCATGTTTTCCTTTCAACTTTTTACTCTGAATATTAAATTAATTTGAGTTAAATTTTAATTAACTCTTATTACAAATTCTACCACCTTGAAATATTGTTCCATGAATAAATGTAATACCACTTGCACCATGCTATGACTTTCTGTGTGCTTCCAATAAATGTTTAGTTTATTGACCAATTGATCATGTTTATGTGACGGTGATTCCAAAATAAAATTACAAAGATTAGAGGGAGGAGTTTAGCGAATATTTATTAGACACTTCTTTCAAATTTATTTCTCAGTAGTTTGTATCGTGCTGGGGCAGCTAATGACCACACCTAACTCCTCCATATTGAAAAGTAGTTAACACTTGTTACTGTCCAAACACCCAATATTTACCTGAAGGCTGTGTTGTTGCGACTGATGGTTCAGGTCTGGCTGTAGTTGCATCTGGATTCGAACTCCCCTCACCGACCAGTGTCGGAGCTCAGCGCATAGTCTAATTTCCTCTAGTTAGAGTCATTAAAATCATCTGCCTTGTTACTCTTGACTTGTTGGCGAGACTGTAAGACAGGAACCAAAGTTTTACTTCTTGCTTTTCATGGCTGGTTTTGTTGTTAATTTGATTTTTATTATTATTATTATTATGATTAAGATGTAATTTATTAATAATTAGCTAGGATATAATTTATTTTATTTCACCCTGCTAACGCACACCTTTAATGACTTTGTTAAATATTTAGGATCTAAGATTGGCTCACACTTTACTTTTTTTATGAGTTTGAAATTAATATAATTTCAATACAAGAGGTTTCATCAAGCCATATAATTCTATGTTCCTTATAGCAGGCTCAAATCCACAGCAAAATGTTCACAAAATATTATTTAGGTTACACAGAAAAATAAATAGTTCATTGTTACAAAAAAAATTTTAGTACCATATCTGACTACCTGTTCGGGTTATAGACATATGTATGATTTATTCTTCTGTGTTAGGGATGAGGAAGATTGAATTGTTTAAAGTAAGTGCACCCACATTGGCTTGAAGAGAAAGTGGAAAACCATTTAGGAAAAACTAACTTAGGTACACCCAACCGGAATATGAACCCCGATGTTCCCATCATCAGCAGTCTTTTTAACTAATAGTATGACACCTTACACCATGATACTACTAAAGCGGATTTTATTACAAATTTAATATTAAAATAATTGATCAAATTAAACAAATGTTTAAAATTGTCATAGTCAACTATAAAAGTAACAAACCTTTACTAAGTGAGTACTTTACTAAAAAATAACAGATAATTTAAAGTAAAATATTAAGTCAACATATACAATGAACTATTGATTTTTGGTATGACTTTGATTAAGATTTTATTAATACTAATTAAGGGTGTGTTTAAACTTGATTCAAAACAATAATTATATCTGAATCACTTCAATCCTTAATTATAATTTATTCCCGAATATGATTTTAAAATCTTCCTAAAGTTATTTTAAATTGCATATCCTTATACAAACAAAGAAATCTGTTAGATATTATATTTTAGATTATTCCTTAAATTTGTAATGTTTATGAGGGTAAGTGTAGTTTCAAATATATACATTTAATCGCTAAACAAAACCAAATTCTGACTAGGGAAAAAACCACATCAAGCTGTACGCATCTTGTATCCTAGTCGTTGTATACCTAAATTTAACATATCAATATTTTATAATATTGTGTTAGCTTACAAAATTGGTTTTGTAAGTACTTTTTAATCCCAGCACTACTAACTACTATGGGTGCATACATCTAGAAATTTAATAACAATAATTTAGAACACCATCTTATTTTTATTTTGCATGAAATAACAAAGTGGGATCCTAAATTATCTAATATTTTATAACATATTTTAGTTAATGTTACATACATAGTCTTTTTTTATTATTTGCTTACATTATTTAAAAATAGACTTAAATGAATGTAATATTTATTGAAAGATTGATTAATCTTTTTTCATTTGTAGGCAATTCTGAGACATTATGGGAATTTCTGGAACAGAATCAAGAAAACATTGACCGATCACAATCAAAATTTCAAGATAACCAATTTTTCACAATACAAAGTGAAAGAAGTATCAAACCAAAGGAAATGTATACCTCTACACAAGATGGCTATGTTTGTATTAAGTGTGGGAAATTATACACCTTAAGGAGCTCAATCTGGAAACATGTGGCGTTGTATTGTGGAGTGGAGCCTCAGTTCAGTTGTCCGGTTTGTTCACGTCCATTCAAACAAAAAACTCACATGCTTTCTCACATGGCAAACATACATTCATAATGCATGATTGAGAAATTAAAAAATATAATTTATAAAATTTATTCATTTGTGGAAATATATACCCAACCAGGAGAGAGAAAGCATGGTTTAAAGTAGATGAAATATTGTGCCTGAACTTATACAGTGAATATTACCTATTATTTCATCTACATTTTGGTTTAGTCCATTTAGGTCATTATTGTAAATTGATTTCTCTACAAGCTATTAATCTTATTTATATTCTTCATTACTACTTAGTTTTATATTATCAACTTTTGGATAAGATCACTTTTTCAAGTATTGATTATACATAAGTTATTATTTTCCCTGACTTGATCATTTATCCTTATTTCCAATATAAATTGTTAGTTATTATAACATTTCATAACTAATTAAATACTAGGTTCTTTAATGTTTAATAGACTTGTCACACTCTTCCTAGTATATAAACATCTCTATCTTGCAGTTTCAAAGTTGTGTATATTTACCAATATTATTGAAATAGTTTTTAAATTATGGACTGCAACAATCTATTTGTATCGAATATATTAAATTGTTCATTGTGTCCGTAGTAAAAATGTCTTTATTTTTTGTGTTTTTTATACTTTATTTTCGTTGTCGGAAACGTGGTTTTATTTTTTCCTTATTAAATCAAATAGTGTTGTATACAATTTAATTTTGCTGTTGAAAAAATAGATTTATATCTATTTATTTTAGATAAACTGTTTTTTTATTGATTATTTAACATCTAAAATCATTTATGCCTTTCAATAAATCCCTAGTAATTTTATTTTACTTCATGAAACCAGCTTAGAAAATGCATGTAAAAACTTCTTGATTTTATGAAGTGAGCTTTGACCACCATTTTGAAAAATGAATGACTTCTAACTATGACTAATTCTCAAACAGTTAATCTTTATATATAAACAAGAAGTATTTTCATCATAAAGGTCGAATTCACATTTATATTATGTTTACAACAAATACCAAGAAATATAAAACTATGGGACTCTGTTTCTGTCATCATAATAGCAATCAAAGCTCCTGTCCCTGCACCATGCATCACTTTTACTCTCATACCATCGATGGTAATCGACAACTTCAGGTGCTGCCACTGCTACAACCTCCATGAAGCCCCACTAACTTGGTAATCTGAGCAATTTTCCAGAACTTCTTATTAAGAGGATAAACAAATAGTTTTCTCGAGGGCTCAAAACACTTGCCAATCTTACAGCTCTGTTTATTATAGCCTTGGGGTTCCAAGTTTTTATAGATAAATTACAATCTGTAATTCTATTTTCATATTATTTTTTTCTCCATATAGAGACAAAATAAGATGTTTGTAGTTTGACTGTTATAAAATTAATTAAGTATCATTATACATTATAGATTATTTATTGAAGTATATGTATCTCTCTCTACCCCTTTCGCAATCATTCAACCTTCACTACCCCTCCCTCCACTCCTCCCTCACACCACCATCCACACTCCTCATTACTACTCTTCTTGATCTCTGCAAAATTTATAACAGCTATCACAACAACAAAATTGAATAAAGGGCTGTGGAGCTTGAAATAGAAAAGTTTGGGAACTAAGTTGCACGAAATTTGTCTTCTTTGGCGAAAAGGAATAATTTAACTATACAACAAATTAATAACACCCACCTATCTGGCGTAGTTAGCTGGTTTTCATGTTGAGTTAGACTGCCGAGGACGGGGAGATCAAGATTTGAATCTTGTTCGGGTGAACTGGGGGTGGTTTTCCATAAATTGTTTTCCTCTCTCCACACACGCAAATGCGGGCTCATTTCCTCTAAATTCAACCTTTCCAATTCCTAGCCAATTATCATAATCAGTACATAAGCATATAACCCAAATGGGAAGTAAGATGCGATGCTAAATAAAAAATAAATTAATGACTATCAATGAGACTAAAAACGTTTAGTGGAAATGGTATTAATGTAAGACTTTATTATTAAGAGTGCAGCATAATTAATTTATTCCGGGGAAACAAGCTAGTGGTAATTTTTTTTAGAAAGACATGATAATTTGAAATTCTAGTCTCCTGGTTTTAAGCCTAACACTATTATGCTAAGATGGCTTGTTTAGCAAAAAATATTAACCTTATATGCAACCATACAAATGTAAATTGTATATTAAATTATGAATATTTAAAAGATTATCTCACAATTTGAAATTTTTAAAAGAACAATATCTTACGCTTGGTGTTTTAAGATGTTTTAAATCCACAGTAAACATACATTATTTTTTTGAAAATCAAATTTTAGATTTTCAAATTTATTTTGAATTAAAATGTTTTCCAAAACTCATTTAAAATTTTGTCATGATCATTAATTCTAATATATTTGCTAGATTTCCCAAAATTTCATATAGCAAAAGGACAGTTTACAACAATTTACCTAATTAAATAGTGGTATTTATTAAGTATTCAATATTTATTATTTATTTCAATGAATTTCATAAATCTTTGTCAGACACAGTATTGTATTAGTATAAACAATTGTATTAAAAAGCTCTAAAAATAGTATTTTTCACCAGAGTAAAAACAATATTTACGCTGATTTTGGTTGGAAGAACTGTAGATAAAATTCAAACATATCTCTTTGTGGTCAACATTGATAACATTTTACTATACTATTTCTGTTATTCAATAGCTATTCATATTATCTATCAAAAGTAACAGCTGCATTTAACATGACTTGATTTGTGAATATATAAAAATAGTTTTAGTAACTTTAGTAACAAACTTCTACTGTTCTTCCTACCAAAGTTATACTATAGGTAGCTTTTCTTTATAAATTTATTCAATTTTTATTTTCAATTGTGTGAGAGCGTGTGTGTTTGGGTTACATAACTCGAAGCCCAGTTTTGTTTGGAAGATTAGCCAATACTAATGTACTCATGGGATGGCTGAATGGGCTAATCATACATCCTTTCTGTGTATGCTTTTTCCATGTCTCGATGAGATGAGTTGATATTGATAGAGAGTATGAGGATGTGGGACCAGTAGAAACTCTTAAACCTAAGTTAAACCTAATTAACTAAACCTTGGTGACCTTTGGGATAATTCCCCTTTCAGGAATCGAACCTCGAACCTCTAGGTTTGTACCCGGGTACATTGAGCACTATATCAAGGGGCTGGTTAAATAGTTCAAGTATTTAGTTATAATAAATATTTGAATAAATTATTTGTCCTAGTTTCGAATAGTTGGATTAAATGTGCCATTACAACTTTGGTTGCTAATCCATATTTTATTTTGTTTTCTTGCCAACATTGAATACATTATAATATTGTTAGTCCAAAGTAAAAGAATTATCTAACCAAAGAAAATATATACCTCTATAAAAGATGGCCATGTTTGTATTAAGTGTGTGAAATTATACGTGTTAAGTAGCTCAATCTCGAAACATGACTGGAGTGGAACCTCAATTCAATTGTTCCATATTTTTGCACAACAATACTATATGGTTATGTACATATCAAATATACACAAACACTAAAATGACGCAACATAATATTCTAACAGGCTTAAATTTGTTATGAATATTTTTCTTTTATGGAATCAATTTTAGTGTTGTACATTTGCAATTATACCACCCTAGAGTCATAATTTGGAGCAGAACTTTTCACTAATAAGAAAAGGCTGTGTAGTGTTTGGTTTTAAAATAATACTCAACTTACTTTCCAATGAGTAAACTATCCAGACCAAGACTATAAAGAAGCCTTTAGAAGGAGTTGTTGAAGAGCTCCAATGTAGGTGATTTAATAACCATTTTAATATGTTGGGCTCAACTGCAAGATTCACATTGTATCAGTGATTAGAGAGACTGCTAGTGCAATAATAAGTGTTTAAGCTATCAAAGGATCAATTATTTACATTGCTGCTCAAGGGCAGAAGCGGCAGAGAGCCCTTGAGGGGGAAAAGGAAGAAGATGGTAAATATGCAACAAGCAGGACATTACCTCAGCTGTGTTTCTGGACTTTTTGGCAACATGTATGACTCTTATTCAGGAACATATTTGCACATTGTTCGAAACCGCAAGATGATTCACAAGCAATGTTTAAAAGGTCAGAAAACTGGTACAAGTATATATTCACACTGATATAATAAAAAATCAAGAAGTAAATGAGGCTAGATTCTGTTATGTTTGAAATCTCTTAATCTACCATTACTTGACTTAATTCTTGCTCTTTAAACTAAAAATAAAGGAAATGAACACAAAACATACTCATTGGAAGAATAAAGAGATAAAATGATGAATAATTTGGATACTGACCTTCATTAATTTGTTTGCAATGGTGAGCATTGAATTCAGTTATCCTAGGATGGATTATGGTATCAGGCTTTTGTATTAACAGCAATTAAACTCAGTGTTTGATGACACCAGCATTGGTAACTTAAATTAGTGAAAAGGTACAGCCATATGAAATAGTTCTCAAAACAAATAGACCAACAAAGAGAACTTATGTTTGTGCTATAATCTTCCTTCATTTAGAATAACGTTTAACTCAATAGAATTCATGTTTTAATTTTATAAACTTTTTAAACATGTAAAAGTAGATAATTTATCATGAAATAAATAATGAAAATGACAGAACTCGATAACAGTTCCATGCCTTTTATTCATAAATTCAACATGTGTGTGAACAGAGTGTGAGATAAGGCAACATAAATTAATTTATCTAAATTAGATGTACTTCAGCCATAATAATGTGAATGAAAAAAAAAAAGAGGAAATAAAGTGAACAAAAAACTGGATTAAGGGATTTCAAACATAACAGAATCTAGCCTCATTTACTTCTTGATTTTTTATTATATCAGTGTGAATATATACTTGTACCAGTTTTCTGCCTTTTAAACATTGCTTGTGAATCATCTTGCGGTTTCGAACAATGTGCAAATATGTTCCTGAATAAGAGTCATACATGTTGCCAAAAAGTCCAGAAACACAGCTGAGGTAATGTCCTGCTTGTTGCATATTTACCATCTTCTTCCTTTTCCCCCTCAAGGGCTCTCTGCCGCTTCTGCCCTTGAGCAGCAATGTAAATAATTGATCCTTTGATAGCTTAAACACTTATTATTGCACTAGCAGTCTCTCTAATCACTGATACAATATGAATCATGAAGTTGAGCCCAACATATTAAAATGGTTATTAAATCACCTACATTGGAGCTCTTCAACAACTCCTTCTAAAGGCTTCTTTAAAGTCTTGGTCCGGATAGTTTACTCATTGGAACGTAAGTTGAGTATTATTTTAAAACCAAACACTACACAGCCTTTTCTTATTAATGAAAAGTTCTGCTCAACTTATAAATAGTGTGTGAGACACCCCTTTTGGTGTTTGATGGTCTAAGGCATCACTTTCTCAGTAGATTGGACTACTGATGATGAGATCGGGGTTTGAATCTCGGTCACTTGTGATAAGCGTTTTTTTAATGATTTTTAGCTACATCTTCCTCTCCATTGAACTGCAAATACACTTCCTTTAAATTCAACTGTCCTCATCCTTAACAAATTGGTATAATTAGTAATCATGCATATAACCAAATGTGTAGTGAGATGCGATGACACAAAAAAAAATGTAAAACAAAATTCTTTTGAACTTTTCTAAATTTACTTAGTATTCTTATTAAATATCTGGACAGTTGAGCCAAAGCTTTGCTTGTATTGAATTGACATTATCAACATTTCAAGACTTAGTGTTTGGAATTGTTAAGTCATCTTCTTGAACTTACTAAGAATTGCTAATTGAATGTGCATCATACATGTGTCCTTCTCCAAGACAACAACTAAACAACTTCAATCACTCAAGAATGAAGATGATGATTCATGCCAAAAGTATTTAATTATTCATTTGTAACAATCTGCCTATAATTAATAACTGATCATTAAAATTATTATTAATACATTTAATATGATTCATCCAAATTAAATGTAATAATTTACAAAAACATTAGATCAAAACATTTGTTGACCTTTCTCTTTAAATATTTTATCTAAGTTATAAAAAAACCTTATAATCCTAAATTATATTACATTTTGTTATTTGACCAGAATTTTGATAATTTTTTATGTTCATAAATTATTAAAATCTACACATTGTAACCAAACATTAGTTGTATTATATTTCAAAATATAATAAGATGATTTTAGGAAACATCTGGGAAAGGTTTTGAAAAAAATATGATTATATAATTGGCTCCACAGTGTGTAGCTTTGCCACTTTGAATCCGTGTCAGGTCAAAGTTATTAACTCCCAACTTGGTGTAAAATCAGGTGTGGCACAAATGTCACTGAATTCTCTATAGGCGCAATACCAGAAGTTAATAACAATTAGCTTGTTTAAGAGAATCTGAAATATTCCCTGATATTAGTTAGTTACATGTGTTTATGGGCCAAAATTACTATAATTATTAAATATATAAGTTTAATTGTATTAAATGACATTACATCTACACTATAATTCAATCAGTAATATATAATGTATTTAGTTTATTTTAAATATATAATCACTCATTGAAAATTCAAAACTACTTCATGATAATTTTTAATATCTTTGGTTGTAAATACAATGATTTCTGTTTCCTTTTTAGGCTGCTCTGATACATTACTGGAATTTCTGGAACAAAACCAAGAGAGCATGTACAAATCACAGCCATTCTTTCTGGATAGTCAGTTTTCCACCAATCAAGTTAGAAAGAGGAGAAATCAATCTAAAGGACTGTTCACCACCACACAAGATGGCTATGTTTGTATTAAATGTGGGAAATTATACAAATTGAACAGGTCAATCAGACGTCATGTGACATTGGAGTGTGGAGTTGAACCTCAATTTTGCTGTCCCGTATGTTATCGTAAATTCACACAAAAAGCCCATATGAATGTTCACATGGTAAACATTCATAGATATTGTTGAGCTTCAAGTATTATATTATATAATATGTAAAATAATAGAATATTATTCTAGTTGGGTTGACGAGTTAATGAATATGGCTAAATTTGATTTGTTGATCAGTGCTGAAAGTTTATTTAACTGTACTTTGTTGGATATTAATATGTTTTCTTCTTAAGCTCAGAAAATATCATTATTATTTATAGTAACTATAATAATTCATCTCAGTGGCGAATTTGTTGATAAAGGGATGTGACTTCAGTTTTCAACTCCTTTTTTTTTTACCAGATATAAATGGCTTTTATGTCCTAATCGTTTCTAAATAAATCATTTGTATTGACACATTTAAAACATTTTTATAAATGACATAAAAATAATTAATAACAAGTACAGCCTTGGTAATCACTCTTGTCATACATTTTACTATTTCACAACTACAGTATTCATATTATTTTATATATTAGATGCAGGCAAACATTAATTTATCTAAAGCATAATGGAAATGAAAGAATAATATTAAAGTTCGGTTACTAAAACTGTTTGTTACAACTGGTAACTATTCTTACAAATACATTGGTTTGTAAACAAAATTCCAATTGTCTCATACATTTTTGAGTTTTCTATGCAAAAGTTAAATAGTCATTTGTTAAAATAAATTGGACAAGTATTTTGTTTTTGGTTATGATTTTATCACTTTTTTAGAATAACACGCAACTCTAGCCATATCCAACATAATCCAATTTTCTTTTTCTTTTGGAACTGATATAATACTATTCTTATATAATATGTTAAAATAATGCTTACATCAATATTTTCTCATTTTGAACTACCTTTATTATAATATTAAAACGTATTAAATGATAGCATTGATTGTAGAGATATCGGTAATTTATTAACAAATAATTGAAAAGCCAAGTTGACTTCCAACAGAACAGGCATGTAGTACCCTAGAAACATTCAATAAAATTAGTTAATAACTTTCACTGTAATTTTGAAATAACATTTAATTAAAATTCAGTAAGAGTTAATAAAAAAAATTGCATAGTACAATTTTTTTCTTAGAGAGTGTACACTATTTGTCAATATTACTTAAATTAGTGGTTCTCAACCTGGGGAAGGGGTGGGGAGGAGGCGTGGAACAAATTAGTAAATAACATTAAAACTCATCCAAGCATTGAAGACACTATTTATTTCAATCCCTTTTACAAGGTATCAAAGATAATTATTCTGGCAGTATTTGAAACATTGCCTACCAGTTGTAATAATTCATCTCTTAGGGGATCATCCAAATTTAAGACGCTCGTACACATGCATATGTTTATTTTCATGTCCATGAAACTCAATCTTCCCACCAATAATCCTCTCTACCAGTACTATTCCCCTGAGCTACCATTACAGCAATGTGCAACGCCACTGAATTTCCAAAAAAACTAAACAGCAATACTGACTTGAAGTAGAAAGTGATTTGTGGTGTGGTCTGTAAACTATCAAACCCAATATTCGAACATCAATAAAACAAAACATTACCAGCACACATTTTTTTAGTTGAAAATGTTGGGAACCATTGCCCTAAATATTGTAAAGTTAGTTTTAGAATGTCAATTTTACTATTGAAACTAAATGTATATTCAAAACAATGTGTAAATAAACTCCTGGAAACCAGATGTTCATTCTTTGGAAACAGCTTTTAGTTTGTTGTCTTACAGCTAGGGATGGGTTTAAATATACGTTTCTGTTTTCCTACACTCAATCCATCCAACAGTTGATAAAACCATTATATATATACACATAAACTCCTTATATGATAGCATATATACATATATATATTATATAATAGCATATACATATATATATGTATGTATATGCTATTTTATAAGGAGTTTATATATATGCTATTATATATTATATAATAGCATATACATATGTGTATATATAAGGAGTTTTTTTTTACATCTATGACATTTGACAAACTCACAGTAATTGTACTGTCTACCATGACGATATTGTAATTTGTTTTATATATATATACATATGCAGTGCCGGATTTAAAGGGGGGGAGTGGTGCTTGTAGTTTGAGGAGATCGCCCTGTGGGTCCCACAAACCCCCACAATAAAGAAAACATTAACTCTAATTTTCTTTAGTAGATGCATTCTTCTTTGGATCCACAATAATGTTATTCCTGCATGAAATAATTAAGTAAACATAAATTGATGGGTGTGAAGTTTAGATTAAAATCAAAACCCTGCCTACACTTTATAAAGATTCACCACTTAAGTCCCTGTTGCTTATTTGCAAGTTTACACGCTAAATCTCAATGCAATGGCTGCCCTTTACCTCTCAAAGTGTTTTCACAAACCAGCTGATAGTGTCACTGTCCCAGTGGTGCGTTTGATAGAATTTTTGTTTTTTAATTTTCTTTCACTTTAAAAATTTAGTCCAGAATCACTGGAATTCAGATGTATGTCTTATATGCAAATATAAGTTTCATATATTGAACTTTAAATACATTATTGTCATGTTTGCTGCAAATAAAGCAAAGAAAGTTTGTATATAATGAGTGTTTTATTAAGTCTTCATGTAGACCACTTCTCTTTACTTTGTTATTGTTATATTTGCATAAAACCAAACGTTGCTTAGTTTCTACCTTTCCTCAGACACAGTATGATGTAATTTACATAGGTTTATGGGGGGCCCCCCCACAATGTATGCCACCCTGAGACCCCAACATATGTAAATCCAGCACTATGTATATATACAGTAGGCTACATACATACATAAATTCCGCTTATACATCATAGCATGTCTGAGTAAAGGTAAAAATTAAGCATATGTGTGTGTATGTGTATATATATATATATATATGTATGTCTGTGTTAATTCAGATGTGTTTTTGTAAGTGTATATGTACTTGTACTTGTGTTTGTTTTTATTTATTTATTTATTTTTAAAATGGTAGATTCTTATGGTAGCTCTTTTACAAAACTGATAGATTAATTATCTAGTCATAATTCAAATCAGCATGATAGAATATCTAAAAGACACAACCAACAGTATCATCTCTTATGAATTTAAAGGTAACTGCTAGCTACGACTTGCACTGTAATGAAGCACGGAAGATTATATAAGAAGAGAGTTTATTCTTAGCCTTGCTAGATATAAATATATCATCAATTTATTACATATCATAAAATAACAGCTGTAAGTTATTATTTGAAAGGACCTTTCCCTATTCTATGCCTACTTATTATCTTAGATTTAAAAAAAAGGTAACCAAATAACTTTATTTTTCACATTTGGATGTATCGCCCAAAAAACACTTTGAAAAGTGGCCAAATAGTCTATTTTTATTATTTGTATTAACTAATACTAGGTTACATTCTTAATTTTTGAATAAACATCCAATTGTGATTACTGATTACTTGATGTCTATGATAGTAACACTGTTTGATTGCCACTATGCTAAATGATGTTCATTTAAGTGTGCTCAGTGTAATATTTTATTGTTTGTGTTTTCATTTATTTTTCTACATTCACTGTACGAAAAAATTTAAATTTTCAAAATGTTAGGTACCTAGCTTAATTTACATAAATGTTCATATTAATTTGTTTGAAAATCCTGATAGCTAAATTTCATAGTGTATTGTTTAAAGTTTAAGCTTTAAAGGGACTTTTTATTGAAATGTGCAATTTCATTTATATGTATGTCATTTGGTTTTAGTATTACAGCTATACTAATATCATTAATTGAAAGTTAAAAGGCATATCAACACAAGGATTATGATTGTCTAGTCAATACTAGTTAAATTACATGCAAACAATCATTGGTAAATATAATGGTAACATTAAAAACTGTTAGTTAAAATGAGCAAAATAAAATTATCTTACTTAAAATATATTTTTTAAAAGTATAGGAGGTAAACCTGGTCGACAAACCTCAACTCACAGTCAACATTAACAGAGTCCTTGTTATTCTAAATGATAATGTTGTACTCAAATAATATTTTTATATTTATACTTTTAAGTTCTAGCCTTATAACCTGAACGAGTAGTGAGATGCAGTGCTAAGAAGAAATGTTCCAGCCATTGCGTGATTGTTGTTATCAGGATTGTGAGGAAGGGAAAAATTCGTGGCCAGATTAGAATATCATCGTTTAGTTATGCTAATGGAAAGACAGAATTTAGAAAAAATGTTTCCATATTTTCATGAAGGGAATATAATAATTGGTTTAAAAAAACACTTTCAATAGACCTTGACAATATCCAAACCCCAGCATCCTCGTCACTGGGAAACCAGTCTAGATAAATCCAACATTCATTCTGTGTTCCCAAAGGTTTTGATTATTTTAATATTGTAGATTTATTTTAATTTTCAAGTTTAATAGTGGATCTGTACAAAATTGTGTCAAAATGCATAGTTGGCAAAGTGTGATTACTCTTATAGTTACTATGTAGCAGCAGAATGTATCACAAGTACTACAAAATGGCTCACAATACAATACAAACAAAAGCCAACACACCACCCTGCTTTTCTCACTTGTTATAAAAGATTATTTGAAAAATTACATCATATTTTCACAAATGTTGCTATAAAGTTACAGGATTTTGAACAAAACTATTTTAAAAAATAACCTTTTAATAAAATGTAAAAAGTATAAATTTAACCAAAACTTTTGTCAGCCATTTAATAAATTTACAATTTGTAACAAATTTAATAATCTATTTTTACTATCCTGGAAAACATATTGTCATACATAAAGTCAGTAAATCTCTTGAAACATCTTATATTTTTTATTCGCTGTCCATGGTCATCTTCATTGCTTATTGGTGGTGATCCTTGAAATCGTACTGTCATAAATAAACATTTACCCACTACATAATTCTAAAAGGTATTAACTATTAAAGTTGTGCTTTTAGCCCATTTATAATCTATGTTGAAAACCCACATTATAATTAAATTATGACTAGATTCTAAATAGATTAGTAAAAACTCTTTTCATGAGGTTGCAAATTTAATTGATTAAATTTTTCTGTAACATCATAAAGATTCAAAATTTAAAGTAATTAATATTGGACATTCTAGAAATATGTATTATTTAATTTATTAATTATAAAGCTCACATAAAAATATGCCAATAACTAAACGAGTTATGGTTGTTGACACAAATGTAAATTATCTTTTCCACCATTGTGGCACATGATTTTCCAGTTTCCAAATAATGAGTTTCCTATTAAAATTAGACTGGAGCTTGTATTAAATAATAGAATTCAATTTTATATATCGATGTATATTATAATGTAACTTTTTTGCTCATTTTTATCATAAGTTATAAATATTATTTGGGAGAGCAAGAAGTTTAAAATTTGAACTAAACTAGTTTAAATATTTTATTAAAAAAGAAAACACAATACTCTTATTTCATTTTTAGGCTACACTGAGACACTGCTGGAATTTCTGGAACAGAATCAAGATAACCATAATAACGTGTACAAGTCACAACCAGTATTTCAACATACTCCATATACTAGAAAGCAAGTTAAAAAGAGAAGCACCCAATCTAGAGGATTATACATCACTACACAAGATGGCTATGTTTGTATTAAATGTGGGAAATCATACACATTGAACAGATCAATCAGACGTCATGTGACATTGGATTGTGGAGTGGAACCGCAGTTTACTTGTCCTGTATGTTCACAACGATTCTCACGAAAGTCCAATATGCATGTTCACATGTTGAACGTCCATAGATATTGAGAGCTCATAACATATTATTTAACTACTTCTAATATGTAAAATAATTATTTTCAAACATAATATCATGGATTTTGGACAAATGTGCATACTTTGACCGCCAGATTAGGTAATGTGTGATATAACACATATAAAATAATTAGTAAAATATTGTTGATCCTGCGAATAACTTCTTCTTACATGGTATGTTTTTATATTATATTAATATTCATTAATATATAACATTCAAATTTAAACTTGAGCCTAAAATGAATATTGTAAGTAGAATTAAAAATAATATCACACTTGTCACATTTACAATAAAGTAATACAATCAAGAAATGCTTATTCAAAGTTTCATTGGTGAAACTTGAAACCTTAGAAATGCAGATAATTTTTGTGAAATCAATAACTAGAATGGCTGTTTAGCAATTTGTTGCTGTTGACCTGATTAGAAAAATTAGTAATTAAATGTTAGTTTCGCTTTTACTATTACAAACGTATTGATCTTCATACTTGTATCTATGTTCGGAGTGTGTGTTTTGATTGGTTGAAATTAAAACTATTAACAGCTTATGTTGAGAATTAATTTGTTTTATTGGAGTCCATCACTCAAACCATATTTGTTTATTAAATATAAATATTTTATTATTTGGAATACTCTCTTATATTCTAATTAGTTCAAATAGGCACCCCACTTGGTATGAATACATTATATGTCTAGACACTGTTTTTAAAAGAAAATTATTTCCAGTTGTACAATATGAGCATACAACTTTTGTACACCTTTCAGTGATGTAAATAAACTACAAAACTTTATTTGACATTAGAGTAGGTACTGGCAATTATTGCTTTGAGTTCAATGTGTTTATATACATGTCAGCATTTAAAATACAGTCAATTCACCATAAGAGCGATGTTAACTGACAGCCAACAAAAGTTAACAGATTATTCTCATCTATCCATTTGCCAAACCATATAATCTGCAAGACCAAAACTCACTTTGTTACTTTTGGCAGTCAAAACTTTCACAATAAATCATTTGTTTTCATTTATTTGATTTTTTTAACAGTTTTTACATCTTCTGCTAGCTGTCACCTACTCCCACTACTTCTGTGGTGTATGGACTCCAGGTACCTAATGTTTCTGCCATTTCAATGACTTGTGAATTATATTCAAATTATTTCACTTTTTGATTCATTTGTATAGATTATTTAGATATTTTATGTAACCATTATTTATGGTATATTGGTCGAATTTACTGGCTACAGATCCAGGTTTAATCCCCGGTGTTTCCAGATATTTCTGTTTATTCAGAATAGTGTTAACTCAGCCTCACGAGGACAAATGATGAGCTACATAAATTTAAAAGTAGTAGCTTCAGTCTAGAAAACTGAGATTAATGACAGAATGTTTCGTTGTGCTGACCACTTGATACCCTTTATCCATAGAAGTTGACGATATCTTCGCCAATAGATATTGACCGCTCGGTTGGTATGACTCAATTGCAGGCTCACACCCAGGAGTTTCTTATTATTTATATAATTGAATAGTTCTACTTTTTTTTTTAACCAATTGGTTTGCAACTCTTCAAACTTTTAACTTACTATAATTCTGTTGACCAATTTTAATGTTTCATCCATAATTTATGTTCTTCAACTTTCAATTGTAATTTAAACATATCAATTGTTTTCAACTCTCAACTTTTTTATTTTAGAGCTGGGGCAGTCAGCTATTTTGCCAATCATCAATGCTGATCATTTTATTTATTTTATTTTAAATGATTCCAAGATAATATTCACTCATCATCATCATCATCATCGTCATCAACTGTTTCCAGCCTGTGGCCGGGTCAGTTTAGCAAAATGCCTCCACCTTCCTCTACTCTTCCAACACTCTTCCTCCTTTAATTTCTTCCATCCTTCTCCTCTCACTTAAATAATTTCTGTAATCTGCTCCTCCCATATCTTTCTTGGCCTTTTTTTTATATATTTCATTTTCAACATTTTCGCCTGCATACTCTCTTTTTCCATCCTCATTACATGCCCATAACAGCTCAGTCTTTCTTCCTCTACTATCTCATGTACTCTCTATACTCCCACTCCTTTCCCAGATAACTTCATTCCTAATCTTGTTTCTCCTCATGACAGCCAACATGTTTATCACGAACTTCATTCATAATTCTTAATAATCAGTAATGATATTGAAACAATTGTTCACATGGGTCATTTTTAATTTCTTCAATATAGTGGGTTTGCTTATACAAGTTTAAATGAAAACTTTATAATTAATTTAAATATAATTCACTTTGTCATTAACCTTGCAACATTTAAAATATAACTAGTTAAATTGGCTCCCCTTTCCTCATAGTTAGGTTTGTGGTAGATTTTATATAAAAATATTATTTTGAAATTTATGCATAGAATATAATGGAAAATATCACTTTAACTATTTATAGTAAATTAATCAACTGGTTCTATACTCTTTAAAACTCTGTAACATTTTTTATTCTTTTAACACAAATGTTAAAAATTTCAGAGTCAACCTGTGTTTATTTAATGTTTAAACATTAGGTGTCCCAATTGCTAAAAAATTATAAAATACAGTGAAACCTGTTTAACTGGGGCCTGGATATGTGAGAAACCTCTGTTATTGATAATTACAATAAGGTCCCGCCACTTTTTCATTAAAATACCTCTGTTACTGGGAATTTTCATACCTTGTTAACTGAGATTAGATTTCATAGATTTTTTCGATGTTTACCTCTATAATTGGGACTTGGTAGCTCAATAACCCGTATAAGTGAGACAATTTATCAGGTTTAGACAAGCTATGACACGCTTGTTTACAAATAGTTTAATTTTTTCCATACTTGCTTTGTTTATCAGTACTATCAGTACAATACCACCATTAGTAACTGATTCAAAAAAGCTGGATTCAAAGTGACGGATGAACCGGAACCTGAAAGCTTACAAGAGGAGGAAGAGAACTGTGAAACACTTGCAGAATGGAACCAGACTATTGCTGCTTGTAGTAGCAATGAAAATGACCAGCAGCCCACTTTTGAGGATTTTGTGCGTATGTATGATGATGTACTAGTATCTGAAGAGCTCACTGACGACGACATTATTTCAGAGTTCTTAGAGATAGAACAAGAAGAAGAAGAGGAGGGTTGTGAAACTTGTGAAGAGCCTTTAGAGAGAGTATCAAAGCGTGATGCAGAAAAAGTCTCAGAAACCTTACATAAATATTTTGAGATGTCAAATATTAATAATCCTGACATATTTGATCAAATTAATACTATGGAGAAACACCTTAAAGCAACTAACAATCTAATACAAACTAATATCACTGATTTTTTAAGCCATAATTTTTTTTAAATAAAAATTGTGCAACATGAAATATACATTTCTTTTACATTTGTATGTACATAAGTACATATAAACATTTTCACCTCTTTATATGATAAATATAAATTTCGACCTCTCATAGTGGGACCCTCTATAAGTAAGACAATTGTCATGTTAACCTGCTTATTTGGGAAACTGGATAAATGAAAAACCTCTATAAGTGATAAACAATGTTAGGTCCCTTGAGATCCCAGTTAAACAGGTTTCACTGTAATAGAATTTGATAAAAGTAAATAAAATGGAAAAATAACCTAATAAGAATGACTTTAATGAAGAGAGTCCACCTAGGGAAAGAGGAAAGATGTGGGAAGAATAGAATGAACAAAAGAGACATCTTCTTCCTTTCTTCTGTCTTCTATAGTAGAAGTAGTCACACACACATTTTAACACAAATAGAATAATATTTCAACATTGTTACTTTTATCAAAGACAAAGAAAGAAGAGGGAATACACTTCACACAAACAGTGGCTTACTGGATTACTCCATTTTGAATTCACTTCCAGTTTTTGTGAAGTTTACTTTTTCCTTTTTATTTACTTCTATCAATTTCCTATATTATAAAACTCTATGTAATTAAGTGAGATCAGCATTTGGTCACATAATTCTAAAATACTGACATGGCAAACATAATTTTCAAATAATCTTAATACTTACATTTATAAGTTCATCAAACCAACATCCAAAAAGTTTGGAAAAATTAAGAAACGATGATAAAAGAAAACTAGACTCATATAAATGAAACAGTAACTCTAAATTACAACTTTAACGATGTGAACATGTGCCAGAATACCCGAGATTAAAGATGTTCTTACCTAAATGTGATGGTATTAAGAATAAGGTAAGGCTAAACATAATATAATAGCTACTTTTAACTTTGAAAATAGAATTTCTAATTTACATTTTAAATTATTAACAAAGAAAAACAATAATTCTGGTTTAATTTCTAGGCTATACTGGAACACTACTGGAGTTTCTGGAACAAAACCAAGAAAACATGTACAACTCACAGCCATTCTTTCTGGATAGTCAGTTTGCCACCAAACAAATTGGAAAGAGGAGAAATCAATCTAAAGGACTGTTCATCACTACACAAGATGGCTATGTTTGCATTAAATGTGGGAAATTATACAAATTGAACAGGTCAATCAGACGTCATGTGACATTGGAGTGTGGAGTTGAACCTCAATTCTGTTGTCCCATATGTTTACATCGTTTCACACAAAAGGTCAATATGAACATTCATATGGTAAACATCCATAAGCTATGTTGAATACCTCCCTTACCCCCAGGATAAACTCTAATTTTAAAAAAAAAATCCTCCATATGGTAAATATTTTAAATTCAAATTTGAACTATTATTGCTTATTTTTAGTGTTGCCAATAAATTGATCTTTAATGTGTTTTCTTTTTTTCTTTAACCAAATAGTTACTATAACAATAATACAATATAATTTTATATAGTGGTATTCTTTGTTAGGTGGACATATGTTTGTACTCATTTCATTGTTAGACTATCGCTAAAAGAGCGGCATATATCACTTGAGGTGGAATGGCAAATAATACTTGCTACCAAAATAACAGCACTTCCCCAAACAGGACATGAAATGTGACTTGTTTCCGGCGTGAACCATATGCATAGGTAAAATAAAACCCAATAGAAATATAATAAATCACCTGTACATATATCATTCCGTAACATTCTGTAACTGTGTAGCCAAAATTCATCGATATTTGTAGCTCTTTAAATAGACAGCCACCTATTCAAGTAGCGAACAAATCCTTGACGAAGCTCTACTGAGCTCTACTGCCCTATCTGGCCCATTAACATTATTCCAGTGTCACCTCTTTCTAGCTTCAAAAGACATTTTACCGCTTGTCCAGTCATAGTTTTAAACATACCACCATCTAGTTCTCAATGTAAAAGAATATTGCACCACATCTGATATTTATTATTCTCAAAATAAAGTAATGTTGTTATAATACATAGTGAAATAAGTTTGAATTACATGTAAAATAAACTAGTGCTTTTTCTTTTTTCATCCTCTTTAATGCATCCTCCACCTCTTTATGTGGGACCAATTTCCTCCTTTTCGATTTTTTCTTCACACTCCTTTGTCTCACTCTTATCACTTTTCTTTTTAATATCTTCTCAAAATATCACATCACTTTCAGATCGCTTAAGATGCAAAGAACAACAATCATTAGCTAACTATGCATTATATAAAAAGTACAAACATAGAGTTTTTGGTAAAACATTCCTTCTATTTATAGAAAAACAATCAATAAATATAGTTATTTATTTATTATTATTATTATTATTATTATTATTATTACTATTATTATTATTATTATTATTATTATTATTATTATTATTATTATTATTATTATTACCGTGTCTTACTACCCATTCGGGTTATAAGCACATAGTTATTTTAAAATTATATTGTACACAAACACAGAGGGTGTTTGTACTTGATCAAAGAAGATGTTTAGGAGTTGAATCTGATATTGTTATTGAAACTAACCTTTATGAAGTTGCAGCAGAATCCCAGTTGTGTCTGTGGCTAGCTGTAGCACCCTTTTTTGTAATCCATCATTATGGGCATTATGGTAAGCAAGAACAATGTTAAACAAGGCCAAAGTACCATTCAAGTACAGGTAAAGTCTATCACATGCCTTGCTAGAACTTCTGGTTAGTAGTCTTGATGAAAGGGGTTAAAATTTTACACAAAGGTACCACGTAGCAACAGTAAATAAAATTATCTACATCTACTGCCTTATTTAGTGACGATTCTACCTGTAAAATTAACAAAATTGTTTATAAACAAACTAAGATTTGTTAAAATTCCAGAAAAGATTAAAAACACAATTTCCATTGAGGAAGGGCTAATCTATTTATTGGAACAATTCAAGAATTATACACTTATAAAAAAAATTATAAACTTAAGCTTGGACTCTTATGGCGAAGAAAATAGTCTGGTAAGAAATAACAATAAATTTCAACTCTACTAGTAATTTCCAAAAGGTGAGTGTTGTTTGACCAGTATTTAATTTCATAACCCTTTCATTTAGATCTGTTAAATTTGATCACTCTATCTTAATTAAGTAGTTGGGTTATCAAAATCTAGGCCCACTATATTCTGTCACGAAATCAAAGAAATATCAAAATATTTGCCCTCTCAATAGTCTACGCATTATGTGCCATCTTGAGGAATATCATTAGAATATTGTCGAAGTACAGCCAAAGCTTGCTCTGGACCAGACTTTAGCCAAACTTCTTCGGATTTAACTTGTATCACGTTATTTCTTGAAATTGAGCCACTCGATAATCCTAACAATCAAAACCATGTGTTGTTGGTTTCACTTTTATCTCGGCTGGTATTAGCATTCATCTTGCATACCGCCCTATGACTGCTTTATCTGCTGGAAGAGCGACCATGATGGGTCACTTTAACATGTTTAACTAAATTGCATAATAGTTTTCAAAACACTCAGTATCATGAATAATAGATCAGTTTAAGTTGATCTACTGCATGACCTCCACACTATCCATGATACTTACCCTTGTCTCTTTACATCTCTCTGAAGTGTATGCCTTAGAGATCACTTCATAAGAGGTAAATAATAGCGGAGAAATGATTTGTGCAGTGGAACCAGTCCTTTATGTATCCTGGCCATTCATGGGGTCAGTAAGGTGGCCTCCAGTTTGAAAACTTTTCCCTGGAAACTACTGTAGCTAACATAACTAACCTGCAAATTGTTCTTACATTCCTTTATCCTTAAACTAAAATATTTACTTACCTCACAGACACATGAAACACTTTACTTCACCATCACTTCATAATGGTTGGATTTCTAGCTATTATTAATAAAACCCTTTCTATTAGCCTTTGACCAAGTATTTATTCCTACATATTGTGCCTATGAGTTAAATTATATGATTGTGAAGAGTTTTTAATTACTCATTTAAATAATTTAAGGTCACAGTGAAATTTAGATAAAATGTATTAACTTATGTCTGAAAGTGGATGTGAAAATACTATGGAAAATCACAATTTGTAGCCTCTCTCCCCTTCCCTCTTGCACTTGGTGAGTATTTATTCCTCAATACCCACAAAAAGAACCAGTTCTATTTTCATAACTTGTATAGAATGTATGTTTTTTAATTTTATTATTTCTTATTTATTTTATAATTTAAAAAAATCAATGTCAGCTAGTAATAATTCTAAAAGTTACTTTTAAAAAAAATAAAATTGTAAGATAGTTTCTGTTTTTAATAATTATCTTGGAATTGGTTCTTTTAACAAATTAAAATTGGATACTTTACATATGATATGTAGTCTTAGGATAAGTTTAAAAAAATGTATAGCTCCTTTCACTTCATTTTCAATTTTATTTTTTATGCCAAATGCAACTCTAATCATAAAACCTTTGGTTTTATAGCATTCACATTTCATGGCTATGATGTGATTTAAGAATGTGTACGTGTTAAATGGCCCATGTTTATTCTTCTAAGAGATTATCTAAGGATAAACTTTTATAATAATAAATTATTTTTTTGGTAAATTCCTACTGGATATCTAAGATGCCAAAACATGGTTTTTGATGTAAAAAATCTATCCTTTTATAGGATTGACATGAAATGTGTGTAAAGTGTTTGAAAAAATCCTAATAAAGGCACAGTAATAAATAACTTACTGATATCTTTGAAATTATCCATCTAAGGGCTAATATGAAGTAAGAACTTTATGTCTAAATGTAAGGGTGAAAGAAATATAGAATAAAAATAAATGCCTGAGTGGAGATAATGTATTGGCAATAGCGGAGCCACCACGAGTCTAGAGAGGGGTTGAAACCCCCTTACCATAGTTTGTGTATGTTCTTAGACCTACAGATTTTCAAATATATTTGATTGCCTTCTTAACCTTGGTAAACATTGTTATTATTTTTTAATTCCTAAAACAATTTATTGGATGAGTTACAAACAAAATTATTAATGTGAAAAGAGTCCCTTATAATTATTTGAGTGTTTAAATTTAATGAGTAAATATACACACATTAGTTTTGTTCATCGTTTTAATTATCTGTTGTCTTTATTTTAAACTCGCATAACATTACCCATTACTACATTTGTAAAACTTGAAACAACATTATGTAATGTATAAAGAATATGAGAAAACTTATTTGGAATAAAATTAAAATTAGATACTTAAACATTCAGTGCTTAAAATTATTGCTCCTGAAAACATTTAATATAGTTCAAAATGTCCCTCCTTATCCCTCTTTAATGTGTTATGAATCAAACACACCTTAAAAATCTTCTCGAGACATTCACTGTTCAAAAAAAAACTCCAAATTCCTCTTGTATTGTATGGATATAATAATAATAATTTTTCATTTGAAAGGCAAGTTCATCTAGCAATAAAATTAAAACATCACCACTTTCAATAAATGTGTATTTAACTAGTATTGGATGACAAGATCAAAACAGGGAACATATGGATGAGCTTGCATTATATACAGTTAAAGATAAAAAGAATATATATATATGCTGTCCCACAATAGTATGAGAAAAAAATAAAGTGTCTCATAAATACCAGGGCACCCCCTCAAAATATTATACTTAATTGGAAAACATTTTCGGGTAAAGGTTTCACCTCTTTACTCCGAATTCAAAGCGGTGCGGTTATAATATCTGATAATATAGTCTCTTTGCTAGTTTTGAGAAGACCATCATTTCCTCATCCCTTTTAAAACTCCTCTGTTTGTTTCTCATAGCATTCACTATCTCACATTTTTCTCTTGGAGATACCTTTTCAAAGAAGAGAGCAGGAATTACTAACTTATCTGATGGATACCACAAATGATGTAGTAGGTCTTCTTTCGCACCCTGGCTTATCTCTGCATCAGTAGATTTTTATTTGTTTAGATTTTTCCAAAACAATAAATCATTAACAGGAGAATCAGCTGATAGTGGAGCTTTAATCCATTCCTTAGCAGAAAAAAGTGCCCCAAACTTCACAATTCATTCAATATAAGATTCTTCCCACTCAGTAAGTTTGAAAGTATGTCTCTGTCTTTGAAACAGGCAGATCTTGATGGCATGAATAAGTTTAGCCATCTATCTTGCTTTGTGGATTGAGGCTGGTGCCCGCCAATGTATCTTCTATGGTGTTTTTCCCAAAATTATTAGTGAGAGTTCATTAAGCTTATGGTGGTCATTTCTAGGCCATTGGTCGACCGCAAACAACACTTCGACTGTTAGTTTCTTGAAGGAAAAAGTCTCTGGCAAGATATCTAAGGGTTGATAATGGTCCCTTTCTATTTCGCTCCATACATATCTAAATTACTTGAAGAGTTGATTTATTGAGCGCTTGAAGGAACAAAACACACAGTAAACACCTTAGCTAATATTATTTCCAATATGGTGCCTACAAGCTAACCATAACAATTCTCGTCCCATTTTCTCTTCTTAAAGAACACATGCAGCATTCAACTGACTAGCATTAACAGCGGTAATGTCAAAATACATAACTTGAACCTTCTCGACAACATGCCATTCCTCCAACAAGTTGTATACAGCATCTGCTGAATTTTTTTCCTGTCCCAGTTGCTAGCTTTAGTACTCACAATAGTTTTTCTTCATCTCCAGAAACAATCACTGATAAACAGTCCAAAGACACACTCCCCAATATTTCGGGTAGTATTTTTCCTTCCCAATATACCACAGTGGCTATGTTGGGTCATAATGTACCTTAGGATTTTCTGCGAATTATCTCATGCATTTCTTCTGCATTCTTTGCACAGTAATGCGAGAAATAGGAAGTGGTGAAGGGTATTTTCCAAGTACAGATGCTACTGGCACCATTATTCTAACTGCTTCACAATCTGAGACTTTGTTTCTATCTAAGGCACTTGTTACATGCGGAGTGAATAAGCAGTTTCTTTTTCTCCCTCGTGGCAGATCAGAATAGTCAGATTAACTTAATTATTTAGTGGAGGATGGTTTGTAATCCTCTTCATTGCCATCATAATTTGCACCAGATGAGCTTTCATCTATAAATAACGCTTTTATAAATGATACTTTTGAAGCCAGAGCAGTTGAAACTTCGGCTATTTCTTTTCTTTGTTGTTTTACTCTCTGGCACTTCACTGTTCTTTCTTATTAATTTTTTTGTTATACTTTTATCAATTATTGCCATAGCCATCTTTTTTTCTATGCTTTGGTCTGAAAGAAAGTTTTGATCTTCTTTTAACTTTCATCATTGTCATGGCAGGGGAATGAGCAATATCAAAAAGCAAATCAACTTTGTCTTCAAACTTCCGCTCTTGTTTTCGTTGAGTCTCAGAACTACAGCCCTTATTTATTTTCAGCAGTAACCATTCTGAGTGAATACTGTCTAATTTTTCAATCCATTGTTTTGCTAATTTTGTAGCTATGAATGTCTTTAACCATAGTGTCAAAACTTCCTCTATTGTCAGATGACTCACATTTCTTACATTTTTTACTTCGTGTAAATGGTTGTGGGATCTTAAAAACACTTCTCTGATAGTTGGCAGTTTATTCAACCTACTAAGAGATTCAAGATTTGTCACCACAATCAAAAAAATTCAGTTTCCCTGATGAGTTGTTGCCATTATAGAATTACATTACTCTAAATATTTAGTATGGCTGAATGTCAAATATAGCCTTGTTATCAGCTGATTGAAGAAAAACAATGTTGCCAATAGCCTTATTCTTTAAACTATTGAAGCCACCAGTGGTTTTATAGTTGATTGAAAGATTCAGTGACTCAGTCAAAAAAATTCTCTTTAACATAAATTAGAGAGAAAAAAAGTGTTTTTTTTTTTGTAAAAATAAAATATTATATTTTGGTTACATTTATGGTTGATGAACATCGCCTTCTAGTAATCTTACAAAGCTGAAATTTGGGCTGATATATTATATTGGCTTTCCACCATCATCATTCTCACAGATCATCCTCTCATCTGGGGATAGTGAAATTCAACTTAATGGTGTCGCCACTTCAGGGATGAATTCCTCCATACGCCATGAGATAAGGTTGAATGGCCAAGATCTATATCATGAGCACCCCACCCACCCCATATATCACATTTTTAGATTGATAATGAATCTGTCCATTTGCATTAGCAATATGTGGGCAATTTCCCTCAATTAACAAAGAAGATTTAGTTGATTTAACTTTATAATCAATGCCATTTTTTTTAGCAAAGACCATTATTTATTTACAAGTATTCAGTATTTTACTATACAAATTAATGTTTATTTTTCAGTGATACCTACTAACTATATTTAACCAGCATTTTATAATATTTATATTTTAAAGACTAAAATGTTGACATCTATTTGTCCCTAATGCTCTGGCCTAAAAAGATAGAAAGTCTATGGCCGCCATAATATAAGCTTACCATCCAATCCCTAACCTAACACACAACCTATTTATCATTTATTTTTACATTATCCACCCATTGCGTGTAACACCCTACCAAATGGATCTTATTAGTTCAGGTTCTACTACTAAAATATTGTATATATACTTCATTCATCGGTAGGAGTTTACCTCTGAAAGGTCTTTTTTCCTACCAATATCCTACTATATAATATATTTCTGGTAGGGAAAAAGGCCTTTCAGGGGTAAACTCCTACCGTGAACGAACTTTATGTTTGCTATTACCCATATACCCCCAACCCATCTCATTCATTGATTCATTAATTCACTCATCATTTATTCAAAAACCATACACAATATACAATCTCACCATTTACATTAAATTTTTATATATATATTTGCCCTACCTGTATTTAACATGTTTATTTTATATTTTTATGTGTTTCTTATAGTGCCACGCTATACTACTTGTTCAGGTTATATTAATATATAGTATGCATTATTTACACTAATCTCTTAAAGATGAGGAAGGTTCTGTAACCTTGTTACAACAATTTTAAACAATTGGAGTTACATCACTCACCCTTCTGGACCCTGTTGACTCGTCTCTCCAAGACCACGGCCCACGACGACTACAAACAACACTCTCCAATACCTGATTGAGCCGAGGCACGTTGTTGTTCATTTCTCGACATTGTAAATATGCAGGATCCAAGGAAAAAAGAAGAGCGAAAAGCATGGTTGGTTCCCCGCACTCTATCGGCTATGTTTGGTAGCCTCAGCTCTGGATCTTTCTTCGAACGCCCAGCTGCACATGGAACTTGTCAGTTGGTTCTCAGTAGACTCTTCTCGTCTCTCCCCCCGCCCCCCCCCCCATCCCTAATTTTTTCCACTCTTTGAGAACATGTGATCTAAAGTTGAGGATTAGATAGGAGTAGGATTATCTAGTGTAGTCACTCATTTCATTTCTGGCTTCATGAGGTGAGCGACGGTGTTATAGTTAAATAATGTCTACGGTTTTCTAAATTCCCTTTCAGCATTAATTATGTTATCGTTTCAAAATTAATTATTTTGGGAATCTTTAATGGTTGAACTTATTATTTTTGTCTGTAGATGATGTGTCAAAATTAAGATATTTGCACAGTTAGAATAAAACCATTTCTCAATTTCTAATTATGCTTTCCATTAGGGATTCTTGATTCCCGAACTTAAAAGTAATATTCTGCTTATCTATTTCACGGATTATAATTGAACCATTTTGGTACTGTTGGTCTCTGTCGCTTGCTAATAAATGGTTTCGTTAAATAAATTCATATTTAGGCGAAATGTAGAGTTTTATCGCCTTGTTATTCTTAATTAATTATTTAAAATTATTGTTATTATTTAAAGTTTATCTGCTATTAAGCTTGAAAAAGGGCTGTTGGGCGGCAAGATACTTTTATGGCTGTCACATTTATTAAAATTATTCTATTCGACTGTTACAATGAGTTAAGCTTGAGACCGCCTGAACGCTATTTTTATTTATTCGTTAGTTTTGTCGGCCGCCTACAGATGGAAAGAAGGACCGCTTACAGTTAAATATTTGTCTTCGAAAACTTAATTCCTAGATAATTTAACTTACTGCCACTGGGCGCCAGCATTGCTTAATATCTATAATCGTTAGTTAAATTGGCTGTCTACCACTTGATGACTGAGTTTAGATTATACTTTCATATTGTCATAGTTTGTTTTGCATATTTGTCCTATTCAGATTTAGGAGGCCGATAAAAGCTTTATGAAGTCAAATCAAGTCTTGTTTAGGAAAACCAGGGGCCGCTGGTCGGCTCATTGATTTTAATCTAGTATTAACCTTTAGAACATACTACTATCAATATTCTTCCCAGTGTATAGCTTTTTTTCATTTATATCTTTGCCATAATATATGAACATGGCTCATTATGAGGAATAGATGGACATAATTAAGGTTGATTTATTAATTTTGAATATAGAGTTTTTGGATTGCCATTCATGGGCGAGGTTTGACTATTATTTGTAAATATTATTTATGAGGTAGCTAATGAGCTGCGAGCAAAGTTGTGTAGAACTCTGCACCTAACTCAAACATTGATTCAGTCTTTGCATATACCTTTTGAATACTTCTTTTCACTATTTGCAAATTGTCACATTAGTATTTCACTGTTAAGGTACAATTCTTAAGGCCATCGGACATCACGATTGGCATTGGTATTACCCTTCATTATTAAGCTGTACCACTCAACTCATCGATTGTAATTGTTATGTTTGTGAATTAAAAAAATTTTCTTGTTACCTCTTTGCCAATTATTTCTGAGCGGGAATGGGGGAGGGGGGTTTGCAGTTGAATTTAAAGGAAATTCGTAAAAGCATTTAGCAACAATCACCCTAAGTGCACACAATCAGGATCTAAACCTTGATCTCCCTGTCATCAAAAGTATAATCTATTATGAGAGTGACACCTTAGACCATGCGGCCACCCATGCAGGTATATTTTTCTTACTACCAAAACATTGTAACGTAGATGAATGTTTTTTCAGTGTTGTATTTAACTTTTTGTCATGAAAATTTAAAATGTAATTGAATCATGAATAAATAAACTAATAAGGTGTATACTTACAGCATATTATGTAATAAATGAATGTTTTAACTCTGATTATTTAAATATTAACCAAGGTGTAGGAAATATAACTTCTACCTCTCAAAACATACCTACACTAGAAGAAGAGTTTGAATCCCACTGCTCTAGTTCATGACCGAAATCCTCTGCATCTATAATAGCCTAATGTTAGTCTAATAGTACTTATTAACTTAACTATTAGTTAGGTGTTAGAAGTATTGTAGAAGGTTGAGTTAGTTTCTAAGTATTTTACTCCAGTATGTTATGTTCAATTCGAAAATTAAATTATCTAATGTTTTAAATGTTTCTAAAGATGTGTTTTTAGAGATGAGACAAAAATGCACTTAAATAAATATATATTTAGCTTAACAAATCAAATAATATGTGTTAAACACAATTAAAATTTTATTTTAGCTATCATTTAATATTCTACATGATAATCTGGCTATTTACTAATATTGTCTTGTTTCCTTGCAGTCAATTTAAATTATTTAAGTTTGGACCTGCAAAATCAACTTTCTTTTGGAATAATGAAGTCCACACCACAACGTCAGGGTAAAGTTATTATATCTTCACAAACATCCTCTGAGAGAAGTAACATTTCCACATCCAACGGCTACACAAACGTTTCAGGATGCAAGTATAAATTTGTGAAATGTGGCAGATCCTATCAGTACAAAGCAACATTGGCTCGACATCAGAAATGGGAGTGTGGGCTTAGACCACAATTCTCGTGTCCCATCTGTTCACGTCGGTTCAAGCAAAAATCTCATGCTAACACTCACATTATGCTTGTCCATAAATCAATGGAAAGTTTTATACAATACAAATTGTCTCAGTAATGTTGTTTATTTCAACATTTCCCTTGTTCACATTTTTTTATTATGGAATGTAAGGTTGATATTATTCTGCACAGTCTATATATAATAGAGGCTCAATGTATTTTGATCTTAGACTTCTTTAAAATAGGCGAAAAATGTATAATCATAAATATTGACCATAAAATAAAAGGGTAGTTGTAGATAATTAAAACATCCATTAAAGAACATTTTTTTCTTTATTAGTTTTTTTTCATATACATTTAAATATGATTTTATATATTAGAATGTTGTGACCTACTTCCAAAATTAAAACTTGAATATAGTTAAAATGCATTTAAACTAGTCGTTGAAACTATTGCGGATATCATAGCTGTTCTATCCTAAGGAGAAAGGAATAAATATCCAACAGATAAGAAAGATAAAAACTATTTTTATTATAGTTGGTCATTATCACATTTCCAAACATTTTCATTTTCATTCACATCACTTAATAGTTTCATAACTTATTTATTATATTATTTCATCCTTTTAATTAGAAAATCATAATATTTTAATGTTTTTAAATATTGATGTACTTTATTTATATATGTTTTAAATAATACTGTAATTTTGTAAGTCATTTCTTTCTATTCATCAATTTTAATGTTTCAAACAAATTTTATAAAACCCATTTTTTGCTATAATAAATCCAAAATAATAAAGACTGAAACTATTGAAACCAGTAGTATACTAAAATTATGCTAAAGTCTTCATATTATCTTATTTTATCAGCTAAACAATCTAGTTTCTAATGCTTGTACAGATTAATCAGGATTTGTTTTTGTATGTTTTACTCCATAAAAATACCATTACCATAGAAAAATGTATGATTTAAATAGAGATGACACATTTTTCATTTTTCTATATTGCATATCGGATTTTATTCAAATTTTCTTGTATTATCTCTTGTTGTTCAATAAAATATTATGAGCAAGGATGTCTATAAACAATGAATTTTATTACCTTTTAAGAAAAACAAGAACAAAATCTTAATAGATCAATTTAAAGTGATGAAACTATCTTAGTCTTAAGTCATGAGTATAGGCTTATTAAAAACCAATATATCTTTCAAATAATCATAAAATAGTTTTAAAAATACAAAACACTAAAATTATGTTTTGAAATAATAATGTAAAAACAGTTATAACAAATTGACCAACAATGTATTTTTTAGCTATAGGTAAGTAAATTTTATATTAATTTTGTTTATTTTATTCTCAAGAGTATGTTTTGGCTTATTTTCTGTGGTCCAGTACAGTATTCATCGGAGCATCAAACATGACAATCACAAAGGAATTCCAAAGTTGCATCCTTTCCATCTTGTAATTCAGATAGAGTACATTAGAGCATATGTTGATGAATGTGTTTATTAAACCTGACGGGAAAGATGATCACTCTCTCTATATGATCAAATTTACACTTGAAAAGAACATATCCAAACAAGATGCAGAGGTAGACTCATTGATGAGTGTAAAGAGTACAAAAGTATCTTGGAATTCTAATTTTACTATCCTAAGGTAAGCCCATAACTGTAGACTATATATTGTTTGAAATGTGAAATAAGTTTAAAAATAGTGAATTCTCAAGAAACAACATTATGAATTCAAAGGAACATGTATCTTTAACATATTAACAGTATATATTATTAGCATCTTTACAATTCACATTTATCTTAAGAAACTAGTGCCATTAATTGTAGTTGATGTTCAACACACTCTCTCTTATCTTGTTTACAAGTGTGGATATGACATACAATAATTGTATTGGGCGAGGCTTGTGGAGCTTTATGGTGCTGAATTTACATTTTATTCACCCTGAAAGGTAGCAGGTTTACCTTGCAAGAATACATTACCTTTACAGATCTAGCACACACCAGATTCAAATTAAAGCTCACAATGAAAACTTTGATGAAAATAAATATCATTCACTTCTGCCAGTACCTATTAGCTTACTTGCTTAGTTGTCTGTTTTAATATGCTATATTGATTTTATTTTTGTATTTTATTTGGATGTGACAGTTTTCTTTGTGGATCTTTTTTTGTATTTATTTAAAATTTTGTATACCAAGTTTATTGTACAGTCGATAATTATACTTTTTACATGTATTTTTTTTTTAAACTGGCTACTGTTTAGTAATCCATTCAGTTCCACATATTAAATTATCAATTTGAATGACTCATTAAATCTAGGATTTGAGTTTTCTATAAGATAATGACTGTAGAGATCTTAATTTTTAGAGACTGCCTCAATTTTTAATAACCATGCACACACACAAATAAAAAATAATTACAAATTAGATTTTCTTACAAATATCAAGGAAATGACTAACAGTTTTTAATTCTTTTAATTTTCATCTACATTAGACATATAATTTGTGAATAAACTATAGTTTTTTTAGTCAAATTCTGTATATTTTATGTTGAGACCGTTTTATGTACACACGCCCAAGGGTTGGGATACCAATTATCTTACTGTGCACTTGCTATCCCATAGCTATGTGATAGTATGATGATATGCCTAGCCCACTATAGGATTTACTTATTAGCTATTTTCTTTTTGATTATAATAGTTAAAATTAGTAAATGTCATCGTTTACATAGGATTTATTTATTTAATTACATTTTCTTTTAATATTTTAAATTCAACATTAAAGTGACAATAGTTCTTACTTGTCTAAACAACTGAAGCAGAAAGTCAGATCCAGAATATGTGTTCGAGTTCTGCATAGGCTGCTCCATCCCCTTTAAATGATCTACCCCTTGCTTCTTGGACCCCTTGTCTTTAGTGTTAAAACCAACCAATAGGAGAGTTCTTGCCAGTCTGGTGTTGTGAAGGCTAGCTTCCTATTGGGTAAAAGGTGGCCAACTCATCACCACACCTTTAAATAGAACAGAAGAAGTTTTTAAACAAAGAAAAGTTGAATATATAATCTATTTGAATTTACTTCTGAAAATGCCTTATGGGCTTGAAACTCAGTAAAATAAATAATAATTATTGAAAGTGGTATTAATAATAAAGATATAGCTCGAATTTAGAATCTTGTACTGAGATTAAATTGTCAATTTTTCCTGGTCATCCATGGACGAAGAATTAAAAGGAAAATGTACATACAGTTCTTTAAAGAAAAATATACTTCATTAATGACTTTTCAAATAAATGAGAGGGGCCTGAAACAGTATAATTAAATTTTTTATTTATTTACAAGTCTCACTCAGAAACAAACTTTTTTATTTTTCACACATTGATTATCATTATTATTGTTATTAATATTATTTGTTTGTATCTATTTTTCTATTGTTTAGTTTATTTTGTTATTATACATATTTTTAAGGTACTTGTATACTTTTCAGTGCGGGCCTGTCATAGGTATCATGACTGTAGGCAAGCACTGTAGTAAATACAATTTAAATTATTATTGTTATTATTATTATTATTAGTAGTAGTAGTAGTAGTAGTAATAGTAGTAATATCAAAATCTTGATCATCATCATTATTATAGTTGTTGAAGTATTTAGATTTTTTTTTTCTTTCAATTATTGCAGAAACATGGAGACAAAGATACTTGCAACCTCAAGAAATGGAACCATTATATCAAGATATTTCTCTGAAATCATTGGAGTCAAATATGTTTTCTTCTGTCCACCCTTCAGTAGAAGTACCTGCACATAGGACAATAAATCGTACAACTCCCCAAGAGCTGTTACATTCATTACAAAAGAAGGACTTTTTATGCATGCAGTGTGGCAATTCTTATCTTCATCGAAGATCCTTGACGCGTCATCTGAGGCTCGAGTGTGGAAACATACGGATTTTTACTTGCTCCCTTTGTCTGCGCAAGTTTAAACATAAATATCATCTGCAGTATCACTATGAACATGTTCATAAATTGCATACAACAAAAGTAAAAAGTTTTTATCCTAATAAAGGGAAACAATGATTTGTGTTTTCATTAGACACTACTCGCATTCTCATTTATTTTACAAAACATTAAATTATTTTCTAATAATTTTTACAAATGTCCACCTGACCAATGCATATGGATTATTTTACTCACATACTCTATGGCTTTAGGAACTAGAACGTTCATTGTCACACTTACAAAAGTACACCATCTATCCTTATCTTGAGCTAGTTTTGTCCATTTAACCTCATTACACCCTAACCCTATCTTGAACTAGTTCTATCCAGTTCACCTCATTACACACTAATCCTATCTTGAGTCAGTTATAGCCAGTCCACCTCATTACACCCTATACTTATCTTGAGCTAGTTTTGTCCATTTAACCTCATTACACCATATCCCTATCTTGAGCTAGTTCTATACAATCCACCTCATCACACCCTATCCTTATCTTGAGATAGTTTTGTCCATTTAACCTCATTACACCATATCCCTATCTTGAGCTAGTTCTATCCAATCCACCTCATTAAACCTTATCCTTATTTTGAGCTAGTTTTGTCCATTTAACCTTACTACACCATATCCCTATCTTGAGCTAGTTCTATCCAATCCACCTCATTACACCCTATCCTTATCTTGAGCTAGTTTTGGCCATTTAACTTCATTACACCATATCCCTATCTTGAGCTAGTTCTATCCAATCCACCTCATTACACCTTATCCTTATCTTGAGATAATTTTGTCCATTTTACCTCACTAGACCCTTGTATGTTATTTGGATGTGACAGTGGAGCTGGTTCTGGTTCTGAGCTGGTTCTATCCATTTAGAATTTAAGACAAGATGTATTGCTCAAAAATATATAGAAAGAATTGATTAAACAATTTTTTAAGTTAATTGATGCAATAAATTGAAATTGCAAATCAAAATATACATTTAAATTAACTTATGGTAATAACATATTGTTAAATTATGAATATTCCACATATAAATTAATTAATTCATCATCAATTTAGCAATATATGAAGTGATGATAAGTTTAAAATACATGAAAACAAGTTGAAAAAGTGTTGTAAAACTTACAGATAGCAAATAGGTTTGAAAAAACAATCAATGTGCGTTTTGAGTGATCTATGGAATCAAGGATAGATAGCACTACGGTAATGGATGAAAAGAGGAATGAAAAGGAACTAATCTTCTCGACTCCAGCTTGGACGGGTCATTTTCTATGATGGAAGGTAGAGAAGGATTTTAATGTTTTTAGGTAGATACTTTAATGTGTTGACGAGAATTTGATTTAAGAGTTGTAATTGTTCTTTGAGAATTGATTTATTGTTAAATAAAGCTTCTTGAATAAAAACAATTTCAGCTGTATTTAATTTTGTACCTTTATGAGCTAAGTGAAGGGCTTTCATGCACTGGTCTATTGGTTTGGGTTGATGATGGGTGTTTTTAGATAGTCTGCAAATTTTGATTTGGTTCTATTGTATTTAAAATCAGAAATATGCTCTTTATAACAAACCTTGAAGCTGTCCAATGTGTACATGATTTTTTTGAAATAGTTTTTCACTTTACCACCACACAAATGTGGGTGCACTTTTTTTAAATATAACCGTTCTCATCCCTAAAACCATTTGTGTAATTACATAAGCTTATAAACTCAACAGTTAGTAAGACAATGTGCTAAAAAAAACTAGATAGATAAAAAAAGGACGGGACCCCATAAACTAGGGGCCTGATACAGTTGTTTCCCCTTCCTGCCCTGAATAATAGAACCACTAGTGCCCTAATTTCACCCAGTAGTATTTATTTTAAATTAAAAAATATGGCCTCAGATTTTGTTATTTTTCTTTCATATATCATATATTTGACTTGACTTTATGATATAATTGAATTTGTTTAGTAAGAGACAAACTTAAAGAGTTATTTGAGCAGTATAATTAAATATTTTAATTTGGTATTTGTCTTAAAAGATTTATAAAAACGCCATTTTTACTATAATTTATCAAATAAATTTATTTTTACACTATAACAAAATGTAACTTATTATATGAAATTGTATATCATTATTTAACTTAGTTATTTTTACACTCTTGATATATTTTTTTAGTACTGGCCTATTTTAGGTTCTTGTGACTGAAAAAAATAAGTGAATATGGTCAAACATTATTGTTGAATCAACACTGTGTTATGTTTATTGGCCTATTTACTAATGTTATTGGTTTTTTTAGCATGGCAAATCAATGCGAATAATCTACCTGGGATCCCTGTGCCATCATCTCCCAACTACATTCCTCGCAAGAATCGAACAGATAGAAGGTTTAAGTGTTCATCATGTGGTAATGGCTATGCACACAAGAAGAGCATGTTAAGACACATCAGACTGGAGTGTGGGAAGGCACCCCAAATACGGTGCTCTTTTTGCCCACACGTGACCAAGCATCGCAGTAGTCTTCAAACACACATAGCTAATAAACATAAAGCGTACTTGCCAACCCAAAACATCAAGCTAGAAAATCTATATCATTAAAACAAAGAGTTTGTCTGAGCATCATGTGATATCTACCTCAAACAAAGGGATGAAATTTGAAAAATTAGTAGCCCCTATGCACAACCATGTGCACCCCGAAGCTGTATTTTAATTTTTTATTAGATTATTTTAAATTTATTGAAAACTGGGTCGAAATAAATAAAATGAAAGAGATTTATTTCTGTCTATTTGAAGCTAAGAAACACATTTCCCGGGGTAATAGCGGGTGCTTAGCTATTATATATAAATATAATTCCCTCCACCATTCATAATAAAATAGTTGTATATGCTCTTGGAAAGTCAGAGAAATGTTGGCAATTGTAAAATATTATCCTTACGATAATTATTTGGTTTTATTGATTACCACTGCAATACTTTTAATACCATGAAGAAATAAAAGTAGTTTTAATTAGTGTTCTTCAACCTGAAATCCCAACCATTCCACATTAAGTCCTAACATTTTTTCTTTTTACAGAAGCAGGAATGGTAGTACATGGTTTCTAGGTCAATTTAGGAAAGGAAACCTTTAAACCTGATAAACTTTTTGTTGTTGTTCATTAATATATATAAGTAGGCTCTCTATTGTAATGTCACCATTTTAAAATAGATAATCCAGTGGTTTGTCCAAGATCAACCTGGTTTAATGATTGGTTAAATAGTATATTTTAGTCTACCACAACAATAATAAAGATTGGTGTGGATTTGATTTTATATATTTGTATCTATACCATCGATACCAACATGATATAAAATGCTATCCAACCTAATTCTAATGGAATTGATTCCCATGCAGAGGAAATAATTGGGGATCATCATTGTGGATTTCGATTATATAGGTAGATCAACAAGCAGATCAGATTTTTATTATTTAGCAAGTATTAGAAAACAAGAATTAATACAATATGACCGTTTATCAACTATACATGGATTTTAAAAGAGCTGGTTAAAAGAAAGAAATTATCTAATAAATGTATCAAGTTTGGGATACCCAAAAAACTTACCAAGCTAATATAGGTATGTCTGACTGATACATGTGGTAGGTTTCAGGTTGAATGACACTTATCAGATACTTTTGAAGTACTTGATGGATTGAAACAAGGAGATGCACTCTGCACTCTCTTCATTACTTTGTAATCTAGTATGCTATTAGGTTAAATCAAGAGAGTAGGAAAGGTCTGACATTAAACGGTACAATACAGCTATTATGATATGCATGTGATTTAGCTTTGCTGGGTTACAAGCTGTTACAAGAAATGCAGAAATTTTATCAGAGGCTTTTAAGGAAAAAGGTGTAGAAGTGAACACTGACAAGAGTAAGTAAATGAGCACACAAAGAGCACAGACCAAGGACAATAATTTAGTGATTGCTGCGAACAACATACCATATTATTTGATAGGGTTAATGAGTTTAAATATTTAAGAACTATTTTAACTAGCAACAACAATATTAGAGTGGAAATTAATAAAATAATACAGTCGGGAAATGCATGTGATTATTCAGCCAGTAAGTTGTTGACATATTGTCTGCTGTCAAAGAATAAACGTAAAACTCAGAATATACTAAACAATTTTACCGATTGTTTTCTATTTGTGTAAAACGTATCTTACCTTACACAAAAAAAATAGGGTTATTGAAAACCAGGTGTTAAAGAAGATATTTGGTCCAAAAAGGAATGGACCTACTGGGGAGTGGAGGAGTTTACATAATGCTGGGTTATATATCCTGTGCTCATCACTAGACATTGCTAGGATAATCAAGTCATGGATTACTGTGGGCAGGTCTTGTAGTTTATATAGGAGAATCTAGAACCATGCTTAGGGTACCAATTGGCAAACCCAATGGGAAGAGACCAGTGGGAAGACCTAGACGTAAATGGGAGGATGATATTAGAATAGACCTGAAAGAGATAGGGTATAATGAGAAGGGCTGGTTAGAAGTATCTCAAGATAGGGTTAGGTGGCATACTTTTGTAAGTGCAGCAATGAACTTGTGAGTTCCTAATGTCCTAGAGTAAATAAGTAAAACAATCTGTTAATTCAAATATTCAGGATTTGAATTTCAGTTTTGACCACATTTTACAAATTTATTTATTTCAGCTTAATGAATAATTTTTGATAAATATGCTTTTTACTTAATTATAGAATACATGATGTTTTAAAGACAATTTTGGAATCTTTACTAATGAAATTTATAAAAGAGAGTTGCCAACAAATTTTTTAATATATTAATTTGAAATTACCTATCAACATTTATTAAAAATATAAATATATATTATTTAACTGCTTTGTATTTTTGTGTAAATTTTTACTATTGTTTTTGTATCAACAAATTAATATAATAAATGGTATGGTGCACCACTCAGACTTTCTCCCGCTTTTATCTTAAAATATACATTTACTAAAAACTCGGAAGATTTGTGAATAAAATATTAGGCATGTACATTGTTGTAGGAACACTAAACCAAAGTTAATAAATTAAATACTATACTCTTTTTCTTACTTATTCTATGGAATTAGGAACGAGGAACACTGTTTAAAAAAAATTAGAAAAGAGAAACATCTTTGTCCACCAAAGAACATAAGAACCAAATTCATTTTCAAAGAAAATTAAACATTATATTTATTTGCCTATAGCTCAGAAATTATTGGTTTTATAAAAATATATTTCAAACAAAAGATTTTTATCCTTAACAGTAATATAACTTTACAATTATAAGTTATTTTGTATCTCAGATAGTTGCAGAGAAATGATCAAAATTGGAAAATTTCCCATATGTAAAGTATCCTCAAAGTTATTTTCATGAGCAAATGAGGATTGTTATCTTGTTTATAGTGAAAAATAGTATCTAAACATGAAATTTATTTATAATTGTTAGAGTAAACTTTGAGAAAATTGATTTTTTTTTTCTCTTTTTGTCTTTCAATAAACTACCCTTAAATTTAGGTTTAGAAATTTAATACCAAAAAATACTTTAGGTGACCTTATAAAACCACAGATATTAAGTTTTAGCCAAATCGTTAAATAGTTTATTAGTCTCTAGACCTAGGTATAAATAGATGGACAGACAGATGGCATCACGAAAACAACATTTCTGTTTTAAGGGTTCATTAAATATCAACATTTATCAAAATCTCGAGTTCAGTTTTTGTGATGATCACAATTCTTTTTCTCCGAAATGTTGAGAGAAAGTAAAAAGAAGAAGATTTTATTAAATTATCGAAGTTAGTAACTAATTATAGCTGTTTAGTTTCACTATATCTTTTGTTCTACAGGATCATTACTATGTGTGTGTATATTTATGTAGGGCATGTATAGATTATGTTTTGTTAACTAACTATACAAAGAAACAACTTGTAGAGCATTGTACTTTATATTAAAACATGGTAAGTGTTTATTCACTAAGGGTTAGTGTAATCAGACATCGCTATTTCAAAAATATTATGAAGATTCATATGATTATGATATTGTGTAAGTTATGAGGCTAAGCCTAGTGTCAATCAGCTTATAACCGAACAAATTTGAGATATTTCTATTTCAATAAATTAAATATCAATTATCTTATAAGCTTTTAATTAATTTTCAATACCAAGTAGATTCAAAGATTAATATTTTAATAATAATGTTGTTGAATTGCATACAATTTATTATGTCAAATTTTAACTAGTGCTCAAAAGAACACATTTAATTGAACTAGTCTCTCGCTACTGGTTTACTTTGAGTGAACACATTCAAATCCAAACAAATAAACTAATTACTAACTAGGTTTGTATTGTACATTAAGGGTAACTAAATAAGTTTTTCTTGTTCATTTGAATTGCCTTTTCTGGTAATATTTTTTTCAAATACTAATAATAATCAATAACCAGATTCAAAAATTGTTATTATAAAGCCACAGCAGGGACATACAATGTACACCCCAAATATTTAAGGAACCTGGAATTTTAAGCTAAAAACATGATTGCCTTCCTGCACTTCTGTAGAGCACTTGATTATTTGTCGACATAAAGACAGTTAAAAGGTACCTATTTGTAAGCAGTCATTTGTTTGATGATATTAAAATAACAAGATATAACACCATTACCAAAATACCTCTTGCATCTTTTGTTTTCATTTGTTTTGTATTCCCTGGTGATAGTTATTGTTTTGTTAAGTTTTTTTTCTGTGCTTTACATCTTATCACCTGTTCAGGTTATCTGCATATTCACACTAGAGGATTAGGGAGGAGGAAGGTAGAATTTATACCGAATCTACTCACATTTGTGTGGATGGAGATTTGGAAACCATTTAAGAGATACTACCCTCCTGTGGTCAGACTGGGATTCAAACTCTGATACTTTGTAATTATTTCATATAATACATTAAAATATTATTATGACAAATAATACATTAGCACACAAAGTTTGACCTATTTTATCAACAATAAATAACCATTTCATGGGTTGGAAACTAAAGTGAAACTAATACGCCAATTTTTCCTTAGTACAATAATCATTACAATAAGTATAAACGTTATCAAAGTGATTTGAGTATCTGTTAAAAATTCTCCATCAGAAGATGTATATTAGTATTTTGAACGAGATAGGTCAATGGTTCTCAAACTGTGATCTGCAACAGTGTGCCAGGTAGTAACACAGATGGGGCCAAAATCAGAAAATAAATATTATGTGTTTAAGAGCTAGAAAGTACAAGATAAGACAAGCTACATCAACAATACCCTATACCTTAAGTATTAATACATGGATGTTCACAAGAAACAAAGTCAAAGAGAAATGATGTATTTTACTGCTTAGTAAACATACATATTAATAGAATCTCCTGCTTTGTCCAGTCTACATGTAGGTAATTTATTAAGGTGGGTAGACTGCATTTGCATCACGTGTTTATCCACTGTTCTCCTAAATGTTGACAAACGCATAGCTAGATGCTATAAAATAAGTTTATGGAGTGTCCAAACTGAACTCAAGGTCATCGATTTCTCCTGGTCCCTTTGTGGTACCAATCACATGCACACATTTAACAAAAACAGCTTTCTGTTTGACCAGGAGCTCATGACAAATGGATTAATGACCTTAACACTTTGTGTACAAAGAGGAGGACAGCTTTCGTTACGATGATGCTGCATGAATCAAACAAGTCAAAAAGGTTTTAAATACAAGAGTGTACATACATTTTGGCACATTTCTCTCCCTTAATGAGGTGCATCATAAGCTGCAGATTCACTGGCCAAACTGTTCTATGCAATGTAAGGGATCAAAATAATTGAATCTAGTGTTGATACATTTCTGATATGCATGACTTGAGAATAAATCACCTCAAGATCTGAAGATAATTTGTGGAGAAGTAACATATCGTTCACCTAGAAATAAATCTCTTTTGTATACATTGATGTAGACCATAGGTGGGGAACCTTTTGGCCGTGAAACGCCATATCTAACTTCACGGATTCCTCATAAGAACACACACTTTATGTACAGTACATTTTGCCAAAATTATTAAGACGTACTTTACCTTTATTTAAGTTAATGTCATTTTAACAGCTCTTAAAGGAGCAAACAGTTTTTTAGTATACTTTTTTTCTAATTTTTTTCACCAGCTACAAATTTCAATTTCTTATAGTTTATTATATATTCATAAAGAAACACTTTTTTAAAGAAATTATCTCTAAACCATAAAATATTTAACAGAAAATGTTTTTTTGCTTTTTCTCAAGTTTGTTCTCCATGGATCTCAATTCAGTAATAGATTGGCATTGTACAATCATGCCTAAAATATATATCAGCGTGTAATGTGACTAATAAAATCTAACAGATTATCACCCAAGAATAGTTATACAAACCAAAATCTCAGTTAATAAACAACTTAATTTTATTATTTTGTAGGATTACAATTTGAGTTTGAGTCTGTATCATTTTCTAAATGATGAAGAAACATAATCAGCAGAATATGTGAAATGGTCCCACTGAATACTTTAAAAGGCCACATGCGGCCTAAAGGCTGCAGGCTACCCATCCCTGGCATAGAACAAGTTTGGAAACAGCTGAACAAGCTGATGTAAGTTTGTTCTGATCCTTGATGCACTCCAGAATTGCTTCTACGAGGACGCTGACGGTTAAGTAACGACATAAAACCGCTCCCTTAGGCCAACGTAAAAATAAGAGGTAATTGTTCCAAATACTCTTGCTAAACTATGTGCTGTTTGCAGTTATCTAGAAATGTTCTTCATCCATCTGGGTTCTTTGTGTGATTATATACTATTTTTAAACTTTTCTTTTCATTAAAAGTTAATACATTCAATTGGAGTGGATAGTTAAAGTTATATTATTTTCATGGGCTATAATTTTGATTTAATAAATTTCCATACTTCAAAACCTGTACACTTTTATTCATATTATGTTGGCAAAAAGTAATAAAAAGTGTTTTAATACAATAATTACTATTAGTCGTTACTCACCCATTATTATCAATTCGATTTCATGACATAAAGTTATCATGTATAAAATGTCAAAATGTGTATGTTTTTCCAATTTTTTCTTGAATTTTGATTTATTAACAAAAGTGTTTTCTTTGGTTTTATATATGTGTGTGTATGTTTAGATGTACTATAATTTATTACAAGTTCTTTAAAACATCTGACGAAACACCAAACTTAACTCTTCAAGAGTTAATTATAGGCTATTCATTACCGTGAGTTACTTTTGATAGAAACTATTTTTAGTACTACATTAGTTTTCAATTTACTTTTTCATTGATATGTTAATAAGGCAATGGAATATATTTATCAACAGTATTTTTTGAACATCTAATCAAAATATATATTTTTCGATTTTTATTGTGTTTACAAGGTAAGATCAATGAAAATACATCATTAATGAGATTTATAAGGATATATGATTTTAAAATAAATGTATAATTACATCTATTTAAGGTTATGAGAAATTAAAACTGCTGTATGCTTTTGATTTTTCATTATTTTTTCAATTTGCTTATTGGTAATATACAAAAATAGTCTTACTAGATACATTTTAATACTCCAAAAGTTATTGTAGTTACGATAATGTTGTGTGATATGAACTCTGTGACATTCTTGTCTTATTTCTAAATAGTATCCAAAACTTTTTGTAAATTTTTAACTATGATTAATTAGAGTCCCAAGACCAGTATGTTTTATATTATAGGTAATCTTTTGATATAGATAATAGATATAGTTAATTACTTAAATTAATGATGGGGACATCTTTAAACTCTTATTGTTTTGTAAATAGTTATCAATGTTATCAGGTAATTTTTTTAAATAATATATGAGATCATGCTTTGTCATGAAATATTAGTCTATTTTGGTATAGTTATTGGCAGTTCTAAAAAGAGTTATTTGTAATGCATTACATATTTATTTGTATTAACTCATTTTGTCTTTAAATTTCAGATAAGATGAAGATCTCAAATGAACAAAAACCACGCTTATGTTTACCAATGACTTCTCATAATTTCAAAGTTGTGCCATGGACATCTCTGCCAACTTATGACAGTTTTACACCTTTCCCTAATATTCCTGAAACGGATGGTTATAGTTCTTTGAATTATCGTCAAAGAAGACAGCGACTTCTTCAAGGATCAATAGTTGGTGACTCAAGTGGAGCATTTCAATGTAAAGGGTGTGGTAAACTGTATCACTACAAGAAGAATATGCTACGGCACAGCAGATTGGAGTGTGGCAAGGAGCCGCAAATACAATGTCCATATTGTTCACATGTAACTAAGCATAAAAGTAGCCTTCAAATCCACCTTAAGAATAAACATAGGGAAGTTCTAGAGATTTCTAATGAAGATGTTTAAATTGTTTACAATTTGGTGAAACTAAATCCTTTGTTTTTTTACTATATCAAAGATTATATGAATGATCAAAATAACCTAAGATTTCAGTGGCTATCTTGTTCTCCTCTGTATCTATTTTTTTACACCATATCTAACACATGCTTTTCACAATTACAATGATAGTTTATTGTAACTTGAAGAGAGTCATAATATTTCCCAAAAAAATTTTAACCTTTTTTTTTTAACTAATCTTCTTTTAGTAGATTAAATTTTATCATTAGATATGAAAATGATTACACAGGTTTTTTCTTGAAAACCTAGGATTTTTGAACTTGTTTGAATTGTTCAAATTTGCCTCTATACAGACTAAATGTATATTAACAGAAGCATAACTGACTTCTTGTATTACAAATATTTAAAATATAGGGTTATATATAAGATGTGTGAGTTAGTGCATCTCACTCATTTAAGATGTTTTAAACTATTACAAAACTCTTATCAGAAAATTTTGGCAGCACAAAATCACTTTTTGAACCCCGACATTTTTTTCCCAGAAAAACTGGCTTCTTTAGGTTTTTCTGAAGTGAATATAAATAAACATAAATAATAAATATATATACTTTTAATTTGTTTTTATTGGAAGATCATGGCAATACTCTCATGGGTAAGTCAATATAAAAATGGTTTTATTGGAACTCTCTCTTAGGATTGTGTAGTTATAGTACAGTTTTGAATGTGATGATTTGAGTTAGAAAATATTACAATATTTATGGTTGTGTAACTAGTTTTGATCTTTGTATTGATTGATTGATTGATTGTATACGTTTGATTTGAAACCAGACTTCTCATATGTATTGTTGTATGAGTATATTTCTTAAATTTTTCTTCACTCAAGAATATCATTTCAGCCCTTTTGAAAATCTCTATGCCATAGTAAAGTGGTATAACAGTTATTTTTTAATTAAATAACATCCATTACATTATTAGTTTTGTTGTTGGCTTGTTTTTATGATAACTATTTTTTATTGTGTTGGTCTGCCCAATTGTTCTATTTTCACAACTCAACTGTCCCTTGCTTTGTTTTCTCCCTATATTTTAATTTATCTTTAAAGCTCCGTCATATTTTAGACACGTGTTAAATTAATATAAATCATATTAAATCTATAATTTATTTCACCATCAAGTTTAAAGGCATATTATCAAAAGGGCTTCTCTCATTCAAATAGTTTAGTGATATATGCCTTTATTATTAATAAAGGTATAAATAAAAAGGCTCAATGGCTAAGAATATATGTTAAAACATAAAAATGAGAATTATAAATAATTAAACAAATGAGTTGGCGTACAGCAATAGAAGTGTGCTGCTGTCGCTCCCTAACTGTGAATGACAAGGAACCAGGCTGTTCTTACAAAAAGGATGGGTACAAGAGAAGGAGAACTTATAATTGAATGGTGAAGACAATGGGTAAGGTTACTCTGAATAGAGATTAAAAAACACAAGAGCTAAAAACCTGTCTGAAGATCACATTGGATTTAGTTAAATTTTGATTTTATATACAAACGAAGAATGGACAGTTAAAGGTGTTCAAGTGTGGCAGTATTTATTTTAACTTTTATTTTTTGTTGGGTAACCATTTGTACTAACATTACTTTTAAAAATAAATATTGTTTTGGAACTTCTCTAAAACTTTAATTGTTTTAAAACAGTCTTAATATTTTTATTATAATTTATTGAAGCTTTGGTAATGAATCACTCAAAACTCAATATATATGCTATTATTTTATATATAAATAAAAATATTCAGAAATATGCCTAGCAAGGCTTAATTTATAACAAAATTCTGTTACTAATCAATGAAGTACAAATGGTTTCCCAACAACAACAACAAAACAACTAAAATATTAAATATAATTTAAAACACATTCTAGTGTGATGTGTAGTATCTCATTACACTTATTGGTCATTATGGCCTACTGGCACTAATTAATTTAAGTAGTATCAATATGTATACAACGTGGCTTATAGGAGGCTCGGGGAAAAGGTTCACCGCTTAGAGCACCAGATGTTCTTACAATTAGAGTCTCAGATATTATAACTCTTTCTAAGTAACTTTAGAAAGGCAGTAAACATAGCCATACATGTTCGAATCTGATCACATTAATCTGGATACATGACCTGATGCTGGGTAAGACATGGCCACAGATGCTCGAGTAGATTTCTAAGAGTCTTGAATCCAACAGATTTTTTTATTAGCATCCTGTCTTACCACCTGTTAAGGTGACACGCCTATTTACTAATAACGCTAATGGTTTTATGGATGAGAAAGGCTATATTTATAGAGTGTACCAGTATAGACGTTGAGGGAGAGTTGAAAACTATTTTGGAAAAAACACCCTCAATACACTCGACTGAGATTTGAAAATCGATCTCCTCATAATTGACAATCTAGTTTACTGTTAGGGTAGCGCCTTATACCATGCAACCACCCAAGCACGTCTAACAAATGTTATAAGTTTAGTGGTGAGGATAAACAGTAGTTGCCATTGTGTGTGACATCACACTAGAAACAGTGATTATGTAACCATTTGTAAACAAAGAGTTTGAAGTAAACCATGAGAGTGGATGGATAGTGGATTGTAGTATCTGTGCATGCCACATTAGGATCGCCTCTACCAACTCCCACACTCATTTGAATATTTCTCGATGGTGAGTCCATTCTTCCACCTTGTCCAATGAGCCAAACCATCAAATATGATCCGCTGATGAGCCACGCTAGATAAATTTTGCAGGGATTTGGCTCATACAATCCAGATTTGATTTATTGACGTGAACAGATTATATTGTGTATGATCAGCTTAAGACTCTTCTAATGATTAGTAATGAAAGGGGATGAGTAGAGGTTTTTTTCTGACTGAAAATAGGGGTACACGATGTATACAAGAATATGCAATAAATGTATTTTTCATCATGTGTTTTGTTTATTATAATCCTTTGATATATATATAATTATATTAAATTACAAACTTATTTCATTTAAATGTACTTTCAATAAAAGAATTTTTCAAACTTTGATAACTGTTGGGCCCTTTTTAGTAACAAAACTTGACATAAATTTACATTATTTAGTCATTACCACAGCTTTTTTTTTAGATTAAAAAAATGGGAATATACTTTCAAATGTCTACAGTAATTTATTTTGTATTACATCCTAGTTATTTTCAAGTACTGGTAAATAAATAAGAGAACTTTAAAGGGATACCAATAGCTAGTAACGATAAATGACAATTATTTGTAGTTTTTGAAAATATTTATGGGCAAGCATTATACAATTTATTATGAATTAAATACTTTGAACTTATTTAACGCTTTAAATTGTCTTTGTGTTTTACCTATTAGTCTAATATGAATAATAACAGTAATAATTAATTTTTCCCATGTAAAATTATGAACGTTTAATATACTATTAATTACTAGTCTACCTTGTGTGTGTGTGTGTTTTAAAAGACCCTTTAGAGAATACAATAATTTATTTAAGAATAATCATTATTGACAAAAATTAACCAATAGTTAGTTCCAGTTCTAAAATTTTCACCATCGCTTTTAAATAAAGAACTGCATAACACATCTATCTGTGTTTAAATATATTCATAAAGGGGGAACTAGTCACATTTTTAGCTATAAGAAAAGGTTCTTCAAATGATCTATCTGCTATTTTAATATTTTAAAGTATATTTTTGATCCCACCATTATTCAACTCAGTCTCTCAAGACATCATTGTTTATTATGAAATGCCTCATTGCTCTTGACTATGGTCAAGGTTTAAATTGACAAATAAGTTTTATTAAAGACAAATAAAATGTACTTTGTTTTGTAGTAAAACTTTCACTGTCTTGAAAACACTTATATTTATCGAATGTATATTTTTATATATAGCTTTATTTCAGGTTTTACTTCTTTCTATTGCTGTTGTAAAAGCAATATGGTGTTTAGCCCTCTTATTTTGTTTCTTATCTGTTATTCTGGTATCTTCTTAAATTATTTAAATTATACATTGGAAATATATTTTTACTATCAACACCTGCAAGTAAAGTATGTTAGAGTTATAGATATATTTTATTAATGCGGTATCTAGAGTAGATTAATTCCAATTCATAATTTAATGGTTTCATAGCAACATTACTTGAGATGGGAAGTGTAGCATTAAATCTTGGCCAAATGAAAGTGGTTTTAAAACCTGACAAACACAGAAAAAGGAGCAAGAGAATACAGTTCAAAAGAATTGTGACATAATTTATCATCATAATTTTTATATTTATCAAAGTCTTCACTTCAAACAGGATATATTACTTTTGTATTATTAATGTAATTGTTCCAATATAAGTATTTTTGCCTTAGATCAGTGTATTTTATTTCTGGTAATTTTTGTCATCGATATTTTACAGAATTACAGTTAATTTAAGGCTAACTCATAAACAGCCACACTATTTTCTTTTTCTTTGCAACAACATTAAATGAATTTTAATAAATTGTCTTTGATTAGTGACCTTGACTCTATGAATCGAAGTTATGCAGTTATTTTATAGCCTAATTATCGGTATCTTACCTCAAGTTTCATTTTGATCCTAGCAGCATATCTAGTGGATAGATTAAACCTATGTTAGTCAAGTTAAATATCTATCCAGTCCAACCACAAAGCAAAAATCAATTCGTTCCTTATGTGAGTAACATTATTATAGAATAGTACATTTTATTTCTATCTTTTCTCTCCTTTGTTCTAATAAGTATATTTCAGATTTAGAAGGATTTAGTTGGAGTTTTCAATAAACCTGATGGATCACTGTCATCTTAAAGAATAAGAATTGGGTTGAAAGAATTATAGACTAATTAAAAAATGATAAACCCAAAAATTTGAAAACAAACATTTAATCAATGTTTTCGATCACAAGTTAGTCAAAATGGGAAGCAACTACAAATGGCAAAAAGTAAACATTGAGCAAATCATGTGTATAGGTATTTACAATACAAAGTTATTTGTATCAGTCTCCAAGGGAGGGGTATGCTGTCATGGTTACTTGGTTCTTATTGTTACAGAGAAACCTGTTACTTAGACCTTCATTCTCTTATTTGGTGGTTAATAATGAAAACAATTTTTTTTATACTTACATATTGTTCATAATGTTGAGGAATTTTGGATTTCAATTTCGTTAACTTACCATGGATCATTCTCTCCAGATAAGTGTGATAAATGTGTCATATTGAATGATTGTGAAGTTTTGCATTGTCCTCTAATGGCAATTGTTGTAGCACATTGAGTTCTCCTAGGGATGTAATCCTTTCCTTAGCTCACTATTGGTAAATCTGGATAGTTAGTTGTATTAAAGAATAGTTTCATGTATCTCATTAGCCTAGTAAATAAAGTTTATTTTTTTTAATATTATTTTGATTTAAATAATTTGTGTTTTGATATTTTTTTACTAATTAAACTAAAGGAATATGAGGTTGACTGTCAAGAGATGCATTTTTTCATTTATATTTTCACTATATAGATGGCAGCACTTGGATTAAATGTATCTATAGAAAAATTAAAAGTTGTGATATATAATACTACTTGTTGGTCTTGGAGTAAAGTGCTCGCCTCAGAACCCAATGTTCGGGGATTCAAACCCAGCTTAGGTCAAAAGATTTTTCTTGAACAGTAAAAATCCAAAGCACTACTTCCTTAGGAAGGAAAGTAAAGCCATCAGACCCATGTCCATTGTGTCATCTAAAATAACACTGAAAAGTATGAGGAAATACCTTTCCAGCAAAATTGATAGGCCCTTTTGTGCTCGCTCATAAAAATTCACTATGGAAGGCAACAGGGAACTACCACACTTCTTGAACTTTCCTAGTACACTAGATTTCTACCAGTTGGTGCAGACATCACTAATCAGCTGAAGGTTCGAGTGCATGCTTAGCTCCGGATGGCTATATGTTACATCAAGCCAACTTCAAGGTTGTTGACATAACAAGAATATTTAATACTCATTATATTATTATATTTGTGACATTGGAAAAAAGTTAATAAGGGGGCTGAAAGGACGGACCTATCTCAAACGAGTTGCAGATTTCTTTGTTGAGGAATTTGGCCACCTTGGTGGTGTAAAACTGATTACAGTTTATATTATGGGTTTTGGTATGTGATGCCACAGGTTTATATTTATTTTTCATTTTTGTGTCATGTTGATGACCATTCATTCTCTTTCTCAGTGTTTCTGTTGAGAGACCAATGTATTGTTATTGGCGCTGGTTGCACTCCAGTTGTAGATGAAGTTTTCAGAACCACATATGGTGGTCTTTTATAAGGTAATTTATTTTAGTGGGGTTGCTGGAGAATGAATTTGTTGGTTTATATATGGTGCAGGTTTTACAGGAGATGTGTTTGCAGGGAAATGAACCTGAGATTTGATTGGTTTCAAGTTGAAAAGTTGGGTAGAAGTTTAGGTTTTCCAAGTATACTGCTCAGATTGGCTAGTTGTCTATAGGATACTCTAGGAGGCTCCGTGAAGATATTTCGTGTAGTGGTGGAGGATTTAATTATGTGAAAAACTGTATTCAAGAGATTATTGAGTTTGTGGACTCCAAGATGGTATCTAGCTACCAGAGGAATCATTTTGCTCATTCCTGTTGATATTGTGGGGCCAATATTTTGAGCTGTCTATTTGACTAAACATCGGAAGCCTCTGTTGATAAAAGCATGTTGTAATTTTTGATTGTGTTTTGAAAAGTCATCATTGTCAAAGAAAATTCTTTTTGCTCTAATGGCTAGGTTATGTGGGTGTGACCTCTTTGTGTTCATTGTATGGTAGCTGTTGTAGTGGAGGTATTGTTGCTGGTTGGTTTCATTAGTGTGCACAGCCATTTTAAGGTGGCCCAAATGGATAAAAGGGATGCTGAATGTGGATATTTTCTATGTGAACTTAAAAGGTGAGAAATTGTTGAGGTCTGCCAGGAAGAATTCTAATTGTTGACTGGTGTACTCTTTATTGTCTGTCATAAATATATTAAATTATAGAAATTTAAAGCAAGTTTATGTTTAGTTACAATATTTATTAGCCAAGAAACCACTAAAAAGTTAACAAATACTGTATTATATTGCATGCCTTAAATAATGTAGTGCATAAATTAAATTATGTTAAAAGACAGTACACAAAACATATACATAGTTTAATAATTAATTATGCATACCATAACTTCACTACCAACATACCAAATCATATATTTGATGTCTCTATATTTGTTTGATGGGCTTGTTGTAACATCTTTATAACTAGCTAAGATTAAAAGGCTTTGACAAGCATTATGATTAATGACACTTATTTTAGTGATTTTCAACAAACAATACATTTAAAAAGCACACAAATTAATTTTCTTTATAATTACATCCTTGTTTCTGTACTGTTCTTCATAACTGAAACAATCAATCAACACCATAATAGGTTCCTCCCTTGTGTAGACAAACAAGTTATCATTCTTAAGAATCTATCTCATTGGCATTATATACATAAATATGCTCCTACAATGAATAGCATTAAAGTGGAAAAAATTTCACTCTTCACTTGAAAACAGCAAAATTGGGACAAGCAGAATATTTATTTGATTTTTTTTTTAATTTGTTGTCAATTTTTAAGTATGCATGATAAAATTATTTCCCTCTTCTCAATTTAATTGTTTTCCAACGTAGACTACAAAAATTTGCATTATAATGTGATGTTTGTTTCGAGGTGTTTCACTTATTTAAACTAAACTATTGTAAAGTGAAACAGACTCTTATATGGTGACTTACCCTCTCTTAGATATTTCCTGAGATAAACACTAAAATAAGTTTAATCAAATTGAACTTGGAGGGGGTAATTAATACAGTCACTACTTGTACTAAATGTTCAAGCAGCAATAAAACGGAGAAAAAAAAGTAATTGATGCACTGGAGCACTTGCTTGCTACACCAATTGAAACCCTTGAAACAAGTGAGAAAGTTGCTATAATATAATTGAAAAGCTTGAATTTTTGTATATGATTTTCTTCTTATCAGATAATCTTTCTTCATTTAATGGGATTCAGAAAGTCCTTCAGGATAAAGAGATAACTTTCCACTAAGAGCAAAATCAAATCAAAACTTTGATTCAACTTTCTGGTATTTGTAAAAATAAACTTTGTGACACAATATAAAGACTAAATTATTCTTCCTAATGAAAATGCATACAATGCTGTATTAAATACTAAGTAAGACGTGTAAACTGAAATAAAAATAGCATTTACAAACCTCGTTATTTCATTAAACTGAAAGAGAAATTTCACTTACAAACCTCGCTATACAATTAAAGAAGTAGCGTGAATGAACCTGACTATTGTTGGAATATTGGTATTCTTTTATGACGAGCTGTGGTTGTTTAGTGTAGCCATCTTTGAGCATGCACAGCGCATATCTTTAACAGACAATATACAGTCGAGTCATGCCCGTTATAAGCTTGGGGCGTACATCAGAGACTTCATCACTTGTAATTTTATTGTGCTGACTGATGTTTGTTTTAATTGTGTTATATTGTCAGTTTGGTTCACTTGACGTGCGGCCATCTTTTTCTAATAACTATTCTATTAAACTGAAAGGGAAATAGTGTTTATGAATCTGATTATTCTATTAAACTGAATTAAATAGAATGTATTAAAATGACTATTCTATTAAACTTAAAGTAAAATTGCATTTACAAACCTCACTATTCTATTAAACTGAAAGAGAAATAGGGTTTATAAACCTTGCTATTCTATTAAACTGAAAGTGAAATAGATTTTACAAGCCTGACTATTCTATTGAACTGAAAGAGAAATAGGGTTTATAAACCTTGCTATTCTATTAAACTGAAAGTGAAATAGATTTTACAAGCCTGACTATTCTATTAAACTGAAAGAGAAATAGGGTTTATAAACCTTGCTGTTCTATTAAACTGAAAGTGAAATAGATTTTACAAGCCTGACTATTCTATTGGACTGAAAGAGAAAAAGCGTTTACAAACCTCGCTATTCTATTGAACTGAAAGAGAAATAGCGTTTTTGAACCATACTATTCTATTAATCTTAAAGATAAATAGCGTGTACAAACCTGAATATTTTATTATACTGAAATATAAAAAAGCATTTTTCATAGATTTCAGTAACACTAGCAAAGATTTTGCAGACATTAAGTCGAGTAAAGTTGGGTTCTAAGTTATATTTATCAATTGTCGACGTAAGAAACACTTTATAGGATCATTTAGCTCACTATTCGACTTCCACAGGCTAGAAGGGAGCAGGATTAGAATTTAGTGCATGGTTGGCTGTATCCTCATTTATGGCATCACATATCTCAAAACTGGCTTTATCACTCATCATCACATTTTAGGGGAATGTAGGACTACATGAGAAAATGGTTCTTATTCAAGTATTCAAGTTTTAATCTTATATGACAAAAACTGTCCCCAGAAAAATATGGGAATAAATTACAACTTAACAAAAATAAACAAAGAGTGAACAAACTTTTCTAGAACTAATATGCATGAAATAAAACCATTTTAAAATGTTTAATGATATGTCAAAGTCACTGGAAAGCTGTCTACCTGGTTATATCCATGTGTTTCCTTCCAATGACTCTGAAGCATAATTGAAGAATGTTGAATAGTACTACCTTAAATTAATCTTGTTGAATAGTTGTATGCAATTTAAATGGGAAAATTCGGATACATTTTTTAAAATGTGTTTTATTTTAATTCTGTACTGTACTAGAGAGAAAGGTGTCCATTTTATCATTCACCACAACTCCCAAAAATCCTAGTTACTCTCCATATAAATTGTGAACTATTCAATAGCATTCCACTACAAAATTGTGTTAGTTCTTTTATGACTAATGAACAAACAGGTTTCATTAATGATGATTAATTTTGTAAACTTTATCAAGTATCATGGACTTAGAGAGATTTTAATTTTGATGGAGTTTAAAAATCATAAGTTTATGACATGATGTAAAGATTTGCTATTAATCCTAAGAAATAAGGACATTGTTATTTTATTGTAGTGGTGGAACTTTATTTATTTCGGAGGGGAAGGGGATAGGAGAGAAATAACAAAAAAGTTTTTAGGGCCCCTTCTTTTCTCCTTTTCCCCAGTTAATGTACCTAGAAGCTATTTGTAATGGTCCGTATTTAAAGAATTTTTAAAAATGATACTTTTTTAAAAGTAAGTTAGAATAGTTCCCCCCAAAATGTTTTGAAATCTGGATACTTCTAGATACTATTTGAAGTGGTCCTCCATCAGCAAATTTTTGAAAATTGGATACTTCTAAAATCTATTTTAAGAAGTGCTTACCAGAATATTTTTTATTAATTATATTACCCTAGAATGGTCCTAACCTGAATTTTTTTTTATTAGTTGCCTTTAGAAGTTATTGAAAGAGGTCTTGCCTCAACACATTTTTGAAAATTGAGTGTTTTAAAAGCTAATTGGTGGGGTCCTCATTTGGAATTAAAACAATATTATATGCCCATTGATGCTATTTAAAGTGGCCCTCTTTAGGCATTTCAAACGTTTTTTAAAAATCGAATGCTTCTAGAAGTCATTTAAGTGATATTTTCCAAGAGTTTTTTTGAAAATTAAATGTCTCTATAAGTTTCTTGGAGTTTGGTACAAGGCCATCTTTAAGCTTCATATTTAAAACTTATAAAAATTCGTGTGGTGGGTTGGGGGGAGGGGGGGGTAGTTGAAACCCCCACCCCCTCCCTTTGCCCATGTGAAGCTTGGTAATTAAAATATTTAAGTTGATCTAGAGATTAAAATCCAAGAAAATATTTTGTTTTAATAAAAATGTATGGTTAATTGTTATGTGTCCTAAAACAACTGTCAATATTGTTACAGACATGATAAGACTCTGGGACAGAGAGCAACCTCTACATTCATTTCCTACGCACAACTATTCAACTCATAAATGGGATTTACTTAATGTTGATAATCTAGATCTCAAATTCAAGTGTACAAATTGTAACAAGAGCTATCAGCACAAACATAATCTCAACCGTCACTTGAAGTGGGAATGTGGGAAAAAACCCAAGATCCAATGTCCGCATTGTTCTCACTTGACTCATTACAAGGGCAGCCTCAAGAAACACATCAGGACTCGGCACAAAGATCTGTATTTTACTATGTAACACACATGGATGGTTCTTTGTATTTAAATCTAAAACTTACTTAAAATAAGAAAACATATTTTTGAATGAAACATATTAATTAGTTCACACATAACTAAAAGGATGGTGTCATGACAAATCTATTTGTATCAAGTGGAAAAGTTAACTATTATTATTCATATTTATAAAATTACAATCAAAATTTTTGTTTTGTTTTTGTTTTTTAATTTCAAAATGGATCAATACTTTTGCATCACACTTTAAAGATATGTTATACATTAGAGGTACCTACTTACAACACTTGTCTTTCCACTTTTGAGATAGATAATTTTATTCAAGAAATAAAGTACAGAATAAATGAAGAATAGGATTAAATCAGAGAGACAAAACCGAATCTGACTTTTAAAATGAAAATGGAGAACACAGTGATGCCAATGGAGAAATCTCCTTTTCTCTGTTTTGTGATTTTCTCCTTTAGGAAGTTATGTTGAACTCACCGCCACACTTTTTCCTTAATACTTTTACTAATAATGTAATATTTTATATTTACGTATTAATTTATCTAAAAGCTATTTTTAGATACCATGATATAAAAAACTTGACTATGTACTAAAATATTTACTTTATAGAACATTGGAAATAATGCATATTAATTATATTGTCTAACAGCTGCAACTATAACCATAATTTACTATCTATAGTTATTACTTTATCAGGGTTCCTTCAAGGTTGTCTCTTAGTATAAAAATTATTTACTTATTTTAAAATATAATACAACATTTGAGTTGCTTGATTTCACATTAAATGTAATTTAAGTTTTATTTTAGTATAATAAATAAAAAAGTATATCAACATATAATTGTTTTATTTTAAATTATTCAATTACAATTGCTAATGTTCCTTATTTTTTCAACTACAGATAAAATCCATCGATATTAAGAAACTGTTCAGAAAAATAAATTAACATTGTTCTGATTATTTTTTTTAATCTAACAATGTTGAGTGAATATTACAAGGTCAGATATTAATTTTAGATGCAACCCTTCTTCAAACAACTCGTACATTTCAGGAGGGTAAAAAGCCTGCATTGGGTTGACATGGATGTGTTTCTGATAATTCCAAGTCTTATCCATATGTCCATCATTGACTTTCCCTTAAAACAATGAGTGATATATATGACACAGAATAATCCTGGATATATTGGTAGTGAATCAATGATCTGATCATCCAAGGGCTTTGCGTATGATTATATTGTATTTGTGTTATTTTTTAAACAAAAATAATATTTACCAAATACTAAATTCAATCCATTTTAATTTAAAATGTATATACTGTTCCCTAGTACATGGGATTTATAACAGATGTTGCAGGTAGCACTGAAAGGCTGAGTAAATTCCCAGCTACGGGTGGATATAAATCACATCAAACAAACCTTCAATTGTTAAAAAGAAGATAAAAAAATAAAATAATTACTGTTTTCATTTTTGGACACACAAAAATAAACATAAAACATTCATTACCTGAGGTGTAAACAAGCAGTAATTGCCAATAATTCATCATAGAATATTTTATTAAATTGGCATCATTTATTCTATTATTGTTGCAAATGAAAGTTTTCTCCACTTTAAACTGTACTGTTATTTATTTCCCACTAGTTTTACACACCAAAATATTTATAAAATAGAAGCAAAAAATATTTATCGAGAATAATACAACTTTTATTAACAGGTATATTTTGAAAAATGATCATTATTGTGAAAGAAAGTTTTCGTTTAAGAACTATATTTTTAATTCAATTTTGATAGTCCAATATTCTCACTCAAGTTATTATTAATTTTATAATGAGATGAAAATTCGTGGCTGGCTACTTATCAAAAGATCAAAGATATATCCGGCTATACTTGGAACGCAGGACCTCACAAATAAATTCCTTTATATATATATATTTTTTTTACTCAGAATATAGGTATTTGCCAGCTCAAGTTTTTTATTCAAGTTAAGTGAGTGAGCTTCTTAGAAATCTCCCAATTGTCGAGTCATGTTGAACTGTAGTTTAAAATATATATCATAAATAAACTTAATTTAAACAAAAATTAACTATTATATACATTTAAAAAACATCTTTTAAAATTAATATAAGATTGAGAAATTTAAAATTGTAAAAAATATTTTTTTGAAATCACAATAGAATTTTTAGACTTACGAATCATAGGAATATAAATTATGTTTTTAAAAATAATTAGTCACAAAGCAAAATGTTGTGTTTCTCCAAGCTGTAAACAATGAACTTGTTGTTCTAAGTGTCAATTGCACATTCACATTTGGAAGAAGAATTTTATTAGACCATTATAAATTTTCTTTCGCTTGTCTAGTAAAGAACACAGTCATTGTCTCAATAATGCTTAAAAGTGTTGATGTATTTCTTCTTCACACACAACAATCTAAATCAATTATTTATATATTAGGAATAAACAAATTCAAGTGGAATAAACAGTAACATTATATTTGAAAGACACCATTCTAATATTTACCCAACAGTTTTTAGCTAACAGCAGGTGAATATTAAAACTATGTTCATCTCATAAAATATTGTTTGGTAACATTTTAAAATACTATGAACTAGCCTCTTAAGTTTATATAAAAAAAATTAAAATTAGTTAATATATTAATACTGTACAATATGAAGAAATTTCTTATTTTGTTTTTTAGATTTTAATGTTGTATTTTGATGTCAATTTCATCACATCAAGAAGATATAAAGGCATCAGGTATTGCTTTAAAAATTATCATCTGATCAATTTCATACAAAAAAGCAAAAAAGGTTTACCATTTAATCAATTACAACATATTATTATATCATAAATACACACCTATTCTAAACAGAGACATTATTGAGCAAAAAAATAACAAATGAAATTAATTATTATTATTTGAAGAATACTTGGCAAATTATTATTATTATTATTATTATTATTATTATTATTATTATTATTATTATTATTATTAGCACCGCACCTTACTACCCGTTTGGGTTGTATGCACTTATGATAATGTGTAATGGTAGGGTGATTGTGAGATGAAATGGAGGACCTACAGTTTAACGTGGAATCAGAACCACGGTGAAGGCCTGGTATTCCCCACATTCACAAGATGTCTTGTCAGAGGTGAAGGAAGGGTTTGGCGATCAGATAAATCTGTACCAGGACAGAGGATTGAACCCTGGATCCCCAGCACAGAAGTCTGACACCTTACCCCTAGACCGCCAGATCACCGATATACTTTGCAAATAATAATTAAAATGCTTTGATTTAAAGAATATTCTGAGAATCAATGCTCTCAGCAAAATTCTTTTATCTTAAACTCGAAATATTTTACTACACGGTCATATGAATTGAACCAGTACTATATTGAACTTATGTGCATTCTCAGTTTTTAAAATTTGTTTCAAATTCATATTTTAATCAAATTAATTGTGAAAATTGAGGTCATGAGATGAAGCATGCAGGCCTACCTAAGAAATAAACCTTATGGTATAGCAATGGAAAAAAATACATTTTAAATTGTCTTGATTTATACTAAAATGCTATATAAAGCTTTTTAATACTGCTAACTTTTTATTGTAAATGAGAAATCTCTATTTTCCAGAATAAGTGTGTGACGAAGATAACATTATTAATGTTAAATACAGCAAAGTTGTAAAGAACTGGTTCTATGATTTTAATTAAATCTAGGCTTAAATGCATGATTTTCTAGTAACCAAAAATGTAACCTAACCTAACTACTTGATCATTATAGTTTGGCAAAATTCATTTTTAACAGAGTAGAGTGTTCATAAATGTCAATGTATTTAAAAGTATAAATGAACATAATTTGCTAAACCTTACGAATTCATTGAAATTATAGTCAGGACATTTAAAAAGTTTTTTTGTCATTAACTAGTTTTTTTAATTTGTTTCTAATTTTTTTATCTCTTTCTCTCTTTCAGATTCTACTTTATGGTTGCAAAATTCTAGCTTTTGTGATTCCCAAAATTATGATGAAGAAGTCATTGAAAATATAAAAAATGAAAGTCAAACTTTTGACATAAATACTAAGACATCCACTTTTATGACATTCCAAAATCGTACCTTCAAATGTCTTAAGTGTGATCGTCACTATAAACATAAGCGGCATCTTCAAAGACACTTGAGGGAAGAATGTATAAATACTCTAGGCTACATTTGTCCATTCTGCCCCAAAGTCATCAAACGAAAAGACAACTATGGAAGACATATTTTGAATCAACATTCTAAATCTTTGATATAAATATATTTTCTGTATATAATTTATAAAGGTGTATGTCCCATATTAACCTTTAGCTATAAATGCTAATCTAAATATGTATTATCTTCAGTTTACATTTATATATATATATATATTAAGGATATAAAAGATATCTGATTACCAAACCCTTCCTTCACCTCTGACAAGACATCTTGTGAATGTGGGGAATGCCAGGCCTCCACCGTGGTTCGGATTCCACGTTAAACTGTAGGTCCTCCATTTCATCTCACAATCACCCTACCATTACACATTAGCGTAAGTGCGTATAACCTGAATGGGTAGTAAGACGTGGTGCTAATAATAATAATAATAATGATATAAAAGATAGAAGTTAAATTTAGGAAAATATATGAACTTTTTCCTGAGAAAATGAAAGTGATAATAAATTATTGCAAGGTAGAAACCCACTCTCATTGCAATTGCACAGGATTATAAATTAATTGAGACCTTCTAAGTCAAAACTGACCATAACAAGTAAATACATTTGTATAATATATTTAAAATATTTTGAAAAATTCTTAAAAACCTTATTTTATATGATGAGGTAGTTAAAAATTTATTTAATTTGAAAAATATTAAATAAGAAATAATTACAGCACAACTTTTTAGATACAAACTTTTAGATTTAAATATAGAATGGCAAGTGTTCATAAAAAATGTATTGGGATTGTGGAAATTTTGAAAGATTAATCATATTCATTTGTTTGTAAATACATCTCAAATCTTGTATTGTTGTCAACTATCACATTTATTATTGGCACTAAACACCTTTTTAAATACACATTATCTAATAAAATTATTGGGTGTATTAAAAGTCCATTTGTTTTTGGGAAATTAAGTTGGTTCATAGTTTGGTTCAACTGTCAATAAAGGAAATACCCTCAATATACCTATTGGAAAGAATTAACTTGTGCTCATTTTATTGGCTATAAATTATTTCTTAGCTACCTCGTCACTCCATCTGCTGTACCAGTGAAAAAAGCACATCATATACCTGTTTTTTCTTGCAAGTCCAAAACTGATGATATAAGGATATGGATGGAGTCCAAATGAATGGTTTTGGATCTTTGGGAGAAAAAAAAACACTCAAAAACATATACCACTAACTTAAGCTTTCACTTGATAAATTGTGACCTGATATTTAATCCAAACTCTCTTCTTGTGAAGACTCTATTGAGATCCCCTTTTTATTTTGAACATTTTAAATAGATACATTTCTTGCCAATCTACCCTCAAACGTGCGGCCATTATTGTACCCTCTCATCCTTTAAGAGATCCTAAAATATTTGTTATCAGTAACTCTTACGATTTCAGCCCTCTCAGCCCTTGTATAAGCAGCGTTAACTCTAGATTTCCAGAATTTGAGTTTTACTATAAAATAAAAACCAAAACTAAAGAGTTATATAAGGAACACCCATATCATTAGTTACTATCTATTGTTTTATTGTGAACTATTCCCTAAAAATAACTATTATGTATATATTTCTTTTATGATATATACAATGATACCATAAAAGAAAAACCACAACTAGAGAGTTATAATTACTATCTGTTTGTTTATTGTGAACCTTTTCCCTAGAAATAACTGTATTTATTTTTCTTACTTTCCTTCTAACAATGTTTATCTATTAAATTTGTTTATTGTAATCACCTGTATACAAACATGATGAATTTATAATTTGTAAATTTGCAATCCATAATAGGTTTTTATGTATCTTCACTGCTAGTCTGATACTGGTCTAGACTTTTGGCTAGCACCTTAATAAAGGTAAATTAAGATTATTATTATTACTATTACAGTATGTGCAAATTAGTATAATATTTTGTTTTTTTCTCAACGATTATATTTATTTCATGTTTAATTATTTCAATGTATTTTAATATTATGTTTTTAATTTTTCAGAGATCAATTCTTGGATGAACCAATTTAAAATTTTTAATTTCCAAGTTATACCTATCGAAAATAATTTAGATGCTATTGTACAAAACATCAGTACAAAAAACTCAACGGATCTTCCCTATAATAGCCGCCATACCTTCTCCTGTCTGAAATGTGGGCGTTGTTATAAAAATAAATGGCATCTTCATAGACACATAAATGAAGAGTGTGGAAGCACTCAAGGATTCATGTGTCCATTTTGCTCAAGAGTCATTAAACGGAAAGACAATTTTTCTAGACATATAACGGAACAACATACTCAACTTTTGAATAATAATTTGAATAATTAGTGAGGGTTCTTTGAGTGAAAGGCATTGTAATATTTTTGAATATTCCACCTGTTATTTAGATTCTCTTTAAATTGTAATATTAATAAATTACTGGAATTTTTTTTTACTTTATTAGCATAGGCCCTAGGGTGTATTGACTTTGATGACAATTATCTGTATTTATAATTTTGACTTGGTTTAGATCATAAACAAATGTCACATGACTTAACGTTGTGACGTAGGTCTCTGTTCATACCGTGCCAAAAAAAAACTGCTTACGTATAAACATGATGGTTTTGGCGACTCCTAGATGTGCTCCAACCAGTGAAATGTGGTAATACTGAAATAGAACATTACGAAAAGATTTTGGAACATATCTTTTCCATTGAGATTTAGTTGTTGGTTTGTAGTATAAAGTATTATTCAAAATTTTGTAATTGGTAATATTATCTTTATTTGATATTATTTCAATTATCTTACTTTGTTCTTGGTCTCTATGTTGTGCTGATTGTATGGATGTATAAATTTCTGGTATTTGTGTTAAGAATCCAATATTCGAAATATTATTGTCACAACTTTATTTTGTTTCTTCTTCAAAAATCCTAGCTAGCACATCGGCTACATGATTGTCCTTGCCTTTTATATTCACAATGTTAAATCTAAGTTCTTATAGTCGAGTAATCCAACGTGCTATCTTACCTATTTGTCGAGGATGTTGAAGTAGCCACGCTACAGCCGAGTTATCAGTGTTTAGTTCAAACGATTGTGATTCCAACTATTGGCAGAGTTTGTTTATGGCATATATTATAGCAAGGGTTTCAAGTTCATAGGTGGGATAATTTAATTCATGGGGGTGTAGAGTATGAGTGGTGTACATTGCTGTGTAACCTTGTTACAACATATAAACATTAAGAGGTTGTTTCACTCACCATCCTGGCACCAGTTGACCCGTCTCAGCAACAAACTATATATCTCCACAACACATCGCGGCGCTGTCTAACATTGGACTGAAAGGAGGACCGATGTTCGTTTCCCAACGTCAGTACCTAGCCGCGCCCACAGAAAAAAAAATAAGAGTGATATGCGTGGACTCACTGCATTCTATCAGCCGCACTCAGTCAACTCGTGGAACTGTTTTTCCACGCGCGTCTGGTTGCTTGGAGCATGTTACCGTATGTTACAGACCCTTGGTTGCCCCCACCCCTTTCTCCCTCCTGTTGTTACCACGCCTCGAGAGCACGTGGCATAATTTTAGGGTATATAATGATGGTGTGTCTGTGTTATAATTACACATTGCTTACTGGCTACAAGGTGAGCGACAATGCTATAGCCTCATTTAAACGTTAGGTTATTCAAAATTTCCTTAAGGCTTAAAATGTTACACTCTATTCTAAATTATTGTTCTGGATTAGTAATACTTAAAACTTATTAATTATGGGCATTAAATGGAATTGGTAAATTTTGGGTTCATAAATCCATGCTAATATTTTATATCTTTGATTGGTTATATCAAACCTTGTTCACTTTTATTACTATCCCCATGGGGAACTTTTGGATCCTGTGCCTTAATTTAAAACTTTTCTTATCCACTTACCGGATGGGTTCTTTCTTTACCCTTTGGGTACCGACATTTGAGATGGACTTTTAAAACTTATAGCGTTGTCTGCCAGCTATTCTTATTGTAATATTTTAGGGAATTATAATCATTTTGTTATTTATTTAGATACTATTTATCTTTGTTGAAAATGTTTAAAGTTTATAAGTTGTTAGTCAAAGAAGGGGCCAAGAGCCTGCGGGGTTAGACCGCAGTCTTAGCTTTATTTACTAATGTTATTTTTGCAGGCCATTAGTTGGCGTAGTTTTCTATATTATAACCTTTGTGAATAGATTCTGATATGTTTAGTATTCTAATATTCTATCGGAAGGAACTTTGTCATATGAAACTATATTCTCATCTTTTAACCTATGAGAATTGTCAGTTAGGGTAAATTAACTTTCATGTGTATTTGATGGATCGCTTTCCTGGCCGATCATTTCATCTAGAGCTCTATTTTATAATTAATTTGTTGCTATGGCAGGACAATTTGATATTAATTTGAAGGTCAATTTAGTATATATTGTTTAATCTATTTTTGAGTTGTCATTTATCGGCAAGAATATTGAATTACATCTGAAACTACCTTTGACAACTTTTTTCTCAGAATATAATGCTGCTTGGGCTCTGGCTTGTTTCTAGGACTCATCTATCCAGTTCATGCCAGTAAAGTGGATATTTGCCTCCAATATTTATATATTTATATTTCAAACTGCTAACGCTTTATGTTTTCTCACTCTCTCATTGAGTTGTATGTAATTTGTTATCTGAATAAAATAACACTCTTGTAATCATCTCCGACCGCTATTCCTGAGTTGTGATAAAAAAAAAAGGGAGGGTGTTACAACTGGTAGTATTTATCCTTATTTTTTGTGTTAACATAGCTCCAAGGCCTGACGACTAAGCGTCGGTTTGAAGGATGAAGGGTTTGCCAAAATCTGTCATTCATAGAATGGGCACCTTAATAAGAGCTTTTTTTAGTTGAGTGAAAGCTTGGTCAGCCACGTCGTTATAATTAAAAACAGTTGTTTTGTTTTCATAATTTGTATAAGGGTTCTGCCACAGAAGCCAAATTCAGAATAAATCTGCCAAAAAAAAGGACACCATGCCTAAAAATCTTGATAATTTCTTTTGGATAATAGGTGTTTTGAATTGCACCATGGGGCGGATTTCTTCTGAATCTATGGATATACCCTTGTATGAAATTAAATGTCAAAGGTATTTTATTTGCGTTAAGCCAACTTGTATTTTTGAGGGGTTTATGGTAATCCCATATTGCATAATCTTTTAAACACTTATTTTAAAGGAACGTTATGTTCGCTAATGTTGTTGAAGTAGACCATTAAATCGTGTAGGTAATTATAAACGAATTTATATTGAATATCTCCTAATATTATGTTCATAAGACTAGTTAAAACTTCTGAGACAACTGATAAACCAAATGGGAGGTAATTATATTCAAACAATCCTGTTTGCTTAGCAAATGCCATGTATTGCTTGTATTCTTCTATTAAAGGAACTTGGTGAGATGATATATTTAAATCCAACAAAGTAAATATTCTTGGTTTACCTAAATATTGGAATGCCATTTCTTGTGTAGGTAAGGGAGTGGTTTCAAAACATATATTCTTGTTTAATTTTCTTTAATCCACTACTAAACGGGGTGATTTTCCTTGTTTGGAAACTAAAAAGGCAGGTGAAGCAAATGGGCTATTAGAAGGTATTATATAATGTCTTTATTTAAAAGTTCAGTTATATGGGTGGTTAATATATTTAGCTTGAGAGAGGCAAAATAATATGGGCGTGATCTGTGATGACATCATTGAACTCATTCATTAGGTCTTGTAACAATTCATTACTATCGGCATTGTGTTTGATCACATTAATTGATTTTAGTTTGGACAATTCTTTCAGTTCTAAAGTAACATCTCCTTTTTTATTATCTGGAAATATAAACTCTTTGTTTCTCATATATTATCATTCTAGAATGAATTTTCAATAAATTCTCTACCCAACAGCAAGTCTATCGTTATTTTAGGTGCCACAAGAAACCATATTGGCCAAGACAGGCCACTGATCTGAATAAAAACTTTGATCAATTTGTTAACCTTAAATATATTATGATCCGCCATGATATATTCTATATTGCACTCTTGTTCCTTTTTTTTATAGACTTGTTATTGCGTAGCTCTTCATACAATTGTGTAGAACATATATTATTAATGGATCCAATATCTACTAACGGGTGTACCTTATATTTTCTTATAGAAGCATCTAAACACAACAATGAAGCAGAAGTATTTTTCTGTCGTGCTAAGTATTTTTGAAAACTTTGTTTAGACTTTTGCGCGGACCTAGGTGTTTTTCTGTGCACAGTAAGTTTTTTTTTGTAGTTATAAGCGGGGCTCTTATTTCTAATAGGGCGGGTAGATACTAAATGTTCAGGGCGATTCCAAGAGTAACAACTTTTTGTTTTAGACCTAGTTTGTTCAATATAATTACTATGGTTAGGTCTCACTGTACTGTTAGGAACGTACTGTCTAGTTCTGTACTTTCGGTAGTTGTCACTATTGTATTGTGGGGGGATATAATTTTGATTAGAGTAGGGTTGTTTGAATTGTTGTATGGAAACAAAACTATTGGGTGCAGGATTAAATTTTTCATATATTTCTATCTATGTAATGACATTTTCGAAATGTGACGCTAACCTTTGTAGCTCCCACAAACAATTAATCTGTTTAAGGGATATTTGTATCTGAATACTAGGTTTGAGACTAGCATAAATCTTTTGAAACTGCTCTTTATCTTAATATCCTCTGTGTCTTCTAAATAATGTTAGTGAATGCTTAGTAGACTGATAGTGTGGTCCCAAGCACACTCTCGCTCCACCTTTTAACCTATGATGGCACAAGCAAACCCACACTAGTGTCCATTTAGCATCCACTTGGTGAAGTTCTTGCATATAGCCCTTAAACTCTAGTTAGACCCCTTTACTAAATGTGAACGAGAAGGAGGGAACTTTGGGAAGTTGTTGATATACTTAAACCACAATCGGTATTTTTTTAAATTTTTTTTATTACCAATCTAATTTGGCCTGGCATCTTACAATTTTAAATCCAGGCCTTATTTACATAGTCTCAAAACATTTCCTGCTATTATACATTATCCAATTTTATTTAATATAAACAGGTTTTTGCTCCTATAGTACCTATTTCCGAGATACAATTTCATTCACCAGTTGCTCCGCCCTGGGTATATTACTTCCCGGGTACTCTCCTCTACTGGTTACCCCATCAAACCTGGATTCTCATCCCAGTTTGACGGTGCACCCAGCAGAGGCGAGCATCCCCCTATCTACCACCTGGGGAGGTGCCCTTATTGGAGTTGGGGCTCCACCTACACCTAAGTGCAAACCACTTCCTTACTTCTTCCCTGTTTCTACATTCCCTGAAATTGTTTCTTCTAACCTACCCCTTCCTATTAACCTCCCTTCTCTATCCTATCCTATTCTAATCTTATCCTAGTCTTACAACTAACTAACCTAAGTAACTTCTTACCCTCCGGGAATATCTATTGCCCCGATGGTACAAGAGGGCTGCAGAGCAGCCGCCTATCTCCATCTTGACGCATAGGCCCTTACAAGACCTAATCCTAATCTTCTTGTTTCCAAGAAGAGGGATCTGCAGTCACAAGGTTCCCCCATGCATCCCGTTTCTTTCCTCTCATCTTTCCCATTATTATCTGGCTGGAATGATGATTCCTCGGAATTACCAGGGTTACCCCAGTAAACCTCCAAATCCATCAGCCGAACTGGTATTCCAATCCCACAAGGCTTCGTATTTGCCATTTCCCGGCATCACTCCTTGTTCCTCGTCGAAGGTTGTATACCAGTAATTCCACAAAAACAACCTTCTCCTTTCCCTATATTCCCCCCGCTGAGACCTCACTTGCGTCTGTCTCACAATCGGTCTCAAATAATTATCATCACCCCCATCTTGTCGGCATGTAACGTCTTCATTAAAATTAAATATTTGAGGACTGACAGTATTGAGTACAGCCATGCATTAGGGTTATACTGTGAATACTAACTACAACAATCTAACCACAAAACTGTGCATTATTGTGTGCTGGATAATTATGAGTAATGAATGAATAATGTATGTAGCTTACTATACAGATTGCATTATATACAGATTAATAAGTCAATTTAATTAAATTTTAACAGTTGGCCTTCTGTACTATATATTATGTGTGACCGAGCAAAACTAAACTACTAGAACATCCCTCCACTGATGGCTCAGAAGAGGTGGGAAGTACGACCTTGAAGCGCAGTAGTACAAAGGTTATCTCTAGAGGGGAAAGGCAGGACTGCTGACAATTCACGTGAGACAATGGCATTCCTGACATTCCTACTGTCATGCTATAAATGAACTGGTGTATTAATTTTTTTTCAACTGCCTAGAGATTTTTATGCATAAATATGTGTCTCTAGAAGTGCCCACTTGCATTATTGAGAAAGTCTGTTATTAGAAAGTTGTTTCAGTGTAAGAGCCCATATTATTTTGCTGAGGAAATTTAAATTGGCTGTTATAAAGATGAATCTGCTATTCAGAGGTGTCCGTTAATTGAGATTTCACTTTACGTGGTATGCAACAAAACATAATCATCATTATAATCATGTCTCTGCGACAGGTTTTTGGGTCTGGTTAGTGATAAATCTCCACTTTGGTCTGTATTTGTTTATTTCATCACCATGAATAGATTTCTAGTCCTATCCTCAATCTACAATAGATTTCTTTACTTGCTTTACTTGGTAACCAACTCATCTCTTCCCATTCACTTCTATTTCAAATTACTGTTTTGCCTTCTTTGTGGTATTCATTCGTCATATGTGTATATATACCACTTTAATCGAGATTGGCTCATTATTTTTAAGAGCCAATAACCAATCAAGGTAATCTCACAAATTATTTTTACAAGCAACAAATAATCACATCCTCTAATTTGACACAATCATCAGCCCTGTAATTTAGATACATCTTGACTTTAGCACCAAGAGTTTGGCCATCACACAGATGCCCTTAGGCTGATAGTTCTACCTTGAGTTTAAGTATTAATGTCTGTTTTCTCTTGATCAAATCTTCCTTTCAGGGCTCCTTATTGTTAATATCTCTGATAACCCAAGTTTTATTATGATTATTAATAGTACTTGGCACAAACTATCTTACTAAACGGGTCAGACACACATATACCCAGGTTCATAAAGGTGAATGATCCTTTGAAATTTAGACTGGGGTGACAATGTTGATGCTCAATCACAAGGGTATTCGATCCCTCACCCCACAAATACAGGTGTGGAATGGAAGAGGGGGAGGTACAAACAAGTCTGATCAAAAACGTGTGTTTATTCTAATTTTTCACTTTAATTTTCTAAGCTGGATGTTAATTTATTTTATTGTTTCAGGGTTTGAATTTCAACTTGGAGACAGTCACTTTTCTGAGAATGTTGATCTGAATATGTTATCTAGTGATCAATTGATTAAATGTATGAAAGTAAAGAGACGTTCCTCCAACTATCGATTTGGTTGTCCAAAATGTGATCGATCTTATAATAGAAAAGATAGCCTTTATCGACATCTCACACTGGAATGTGGAAAAGCACCGAGCTTCAAGTGTCCCTATTGTGGGTTCTCTACTAAACATCGACACACTCTAAAGAATCATATTATTCACCTACATAAAACTAATGTAGTTAATCACTTCTAATTAAGAAGGTTGATTTTATTGTTTACTAAGAACTAAAAAAATATATTTTATTGGCACGAAACACGGTATACCAAGTGAGTTTATTAAAATCATCATTAAAATTATAAAATATACTTATTTAACATAAGTTAGTATTCATATGTCTGTGGATTCTCGGGGAAAATAATTGAGAAATGTTTTGGATGCATATAACATAAATAGGTCATACAGTATATGTGTGGTACAATATAATATAAACTACAAAGGTTCAATGTTTGATATCTTGACCAAGGCATATCTTTCAAACATATTATTCTGGATTATTGAAATATATTTGAATGTGTTAATGCATACTTTGAGCTTCGTATTAGTCAAGCATCACATTGGGTCTGTACCCACTTCAAGGATCCATTTGAAACCAACTCAAACCTGTTTCTCAAGCATTCAAAAGGCATGAGGGATTAGAGGAAGGGAAAGTGGCTAAAACATATGCGTGTCTGCAGAGGAAAATTAAGCATGATTTGAACCCTCTCGCAATCCAGTGTACTTCAGCCAATGAAAGATAAGATCTACTGAGTGCTCTTGGTCAATGTTAGCACATGTGCAGTGTCAGTTTTAAGTCAGTCGGTTATTGATTCACATTTTTCAAAGGTTTTTTTATAGCTTATTTTCGGTTTCATATTTATTTTAACTAAGCATAATTTTATGTATTCACTATTATAATTATGTACATTTTATACCAATAAATGTATTCAAATAAAGAATTTAAAGCCCAAAAATAAAAACATGACTTAGAACATTTTTACATCCCATTCACATCCACAGATTCTTTCCCAGCTCCCGAGGCCAACAACCGCCATTAGATATAAGCATAGGTTAAATGTTCTAGCTTTTGCTTAGCTAGTTTTTAAGTTGTGTGCTGAACTAATTAACATTGTTCGGTTCACAAAAGTATAATCAAATAAAAAATGTATTTAACAATTTTTTTGGTTTATTCTAAATGAATGTTCAAACAAATAAGTTTGAAACACATCACTTAAATGTAAACTTTTATTGTTGTTTTACCAATAGCTAAGTATCAAACAAACCATGATAAAATAAAGAACAAGACACACAATATTCTGTATTCATTTTTACAAAATAAATAATATACTTCTTTGTCAAAAATAAATACTTTAATTTTAATTTTTTGGGGCCACATATTTAGCTAATATACCCACTTTTAATAATAAGTGGTCAAGTTTTATGCTTTGTGTGTGTGTGTGTTAGAAAAAATATTAACTGTAGTAATGGTAGTATTATGGGAATTAAAAAAATTAAAAGACAAACTAATCCTTGATTAGATATATTTCCTATTTACTATGAAAAAATATAGCTAGTGGCTAAAAATTCAGAAATAATCGTTTTTAATACATTGCATAGTGCGAAACTAATTGGACACTAGCATTCAATCAATGTTATAAGAAGGTACTGTAACTGGTTCGATACAGTAACTATATTAAAATGAACCTAAGATTGAAGGAATTTTTATTTTTTAAATGCCTTTATCAAAAATTGGCAGACAACACTCCCTAAGCTAATCCAAATAACAAAAATAAGCAAACAAAATTGTATTGGAAACTGTGAACTAGTCAATTTATAGCTGCACATATTGGCAGGAAATGCACAAAATCAAAGTTATAAGTGTTCATTTAAAATGACTAAAATTGAATTTTCTTTTCAAATAATTTCTTAGCAAAAATGAATAAATTTACTATTAATGTACTTCTCAGTCACTCATTATTAGTTGATAACATTTTAATATGACAACATAATAGGGCTTTGAATAAAATATTGATTGTAAATTTAATCATCTTGTATGATTATTTTATATTGCTGATATTAATAGAGTGTTATGGTTATATTATAGTTAAATGTCACATACAAATATTATTGCTTTAGTTATTATTTAAAGTTATTCAAGAAGGTTCATGAATGAATGAATCATAGTTCTACTCAAATAAAACATTTTAAAAATACACCAAACCACCCTCACAGGAATCGGTCATTTCCAACCCTTCATTGCCACCATGGATTTATTAATATTTATTAAATTAATTGACTTATCATAGAAAAAACAACAGAAAAACTGACCACACAATTGTTTTAGATTGTGTTACCACTCAGATAAAAAATGTTTGGCATGAAGAAGATATTAAGAATTCAATTTTATAGGAAAATATTTCAACATTATTTTAAAAACAGTTTTATTTCATAAAAACAAGTGTTGCCAACTTTTAAAATATGTATTCGAATAAATGTAAAAAGAAGCTCTTTTTTGAACCAAAGCACTACATTTCCTAAATCCAGAGTGCTATTACTGTAAAGGCATAGAAGTAATCAAAATTAGATTTAACAATATGGAACAGGAATGATACTAAACTAAGGTGATAGTGTAGAGGACACGAGAAAAGGTCATTGTGGTTTTGCAGTTTTTATAGAAAAAAATGTTTGTTCAAAATAATTAAAAATGGCTCTAGTAGAAAACACAGGGTTTAATTTTCTTCGTACGTATGGTGATTGATATCAACAGCTCTTAAATATCTGTCATGAGCATAGTGGCATTATTAGTTGACTAACTTTTTAAACAAATAGAAAATGTTCTCATTAAATTCTAGAACACCCTTGACAGAAATTCAATAACATTTAATACTCAGGCACTAAATGTCCCAGTAAGACTGTCCTTATCATCAAAGCGTTGTGGAGAAAGTTACACATACAGTAAATTATTGTAATCATTCCTTGATATCAGATCAGGCTCACTCAACTGATTCTAGAATAAAACTCACAGTTTCTGTAAAAACATATATTTTTAACTTTTCCATCATTAAATGTAGTTAGTTGGAAAACATCTAGAGTGAAGTATTTTCATACAAATGTATTTATTATCGTTTACTCACGTCGTTGTTTTTTTTTCAAAGCTGTAATATATTTTATTGTTTCAGGTTTTGAATCTCAATATGAAGACATGTTCTTTTCTGAGGTTGTTGATCTGCATATGTTACCTAATGTGGGTTTGAAGAAAAATACAAAGAGAAAAAAAGATTCCATTATATATCGATTTAAATGTCCACGATGTGATCGATCTTATAACAGAAAAGATAATCTCCAGAGACATCTCACATTGGAATGTGGAAAAGTACCAAGTTTCAAGTGCCCTTATTGTGCTTACTCTACGAAACGTAGACACAGTTTAAAAAAGCACATTAATAATTTCCACATAACTAGTATAGCTAATAACGTGTAACAAATCAGCTTATTTTTAAACTTTGCCATACAAGGACTAAGGTTATATCAGAATTTGGCTATGGAGCTTAATGATGTGTTGATTTACTATTACAAATATAAGTTGTAAACCAAGGAGAAATGGCACCAAACGGCTATATTGAATTAAACATTGAAATAAGGATAGAAGGGCAAGGCCTACACACTTACCATAAAACTGTTGGCCTCAAAATTATCAATTAAAACACAACAAAACACATAATTAGGTAATTAAAGGTAATTAAAGGGATAAATCAATCTCCTTCTTTTGCAGAAGAAAGTAAACCACAGACGGAAATATGGCACCATGTCTATATATAAAGTGTGTCTCTTTAGCTTGGTTACCAAGTCTTGGGAGAGACAAAAAGGAAATGTTTTGGGTGTAGACTTATATATTTTAACTTGGACAACTCTGACCTGTTGAGCAGTTCTCATGTTTGGATTGACTGAGGTCATTGGTGTATTTTGAATTTTCGAATCCAATACCTGGGCTATCTAGACATCACTCCTTCCCCACACCCAATATATCCCCATCCACCCCTTTCCTCTCCCCCACACTCATATATCCAGTAGGAAAGAGTTTTAAAGTCTTTAGTAAAAGTAATAATATTTTAGGTTAATTTTGACTTATAAAATTGTTTAGAGGCATTTAACACGCTTATTTTGGAAAATTTTATTTGTATATTCACTCCATCCTGCTTTCCTTTTGTATAAATTTGAGTTTTTGGTTTTTCAGAAAGTCTTTTTCTAAGTATTTTTTCATATCTAAAAGAGTTCACAATAAGTCAACCCACATATTATATAAGCTGAGAAAGTGGTGTATTTTCAAACATTTAATTTATTATATAACCCATTATAGTTTGCAAACACATAATAATTATGAACAATGAACATTTAAAACATCTCGCACATAAGAGCAGGAATAACTGAACAAGTCATCATCTGATCATATCACAGAAGTATTATCATTGCTCATTGAAGCCATTGCTTATGTATGTCATACCTATTTTCTATGGAATCATAATGGAGGTGTTGTTGTTAAAAGCTTAAACATCACACAGGGAAGACACGTCAAAGAGTGGTTCGGGCCAATTATTTCTGTAAAAGCTGTTGTTTGTGATAACTATTCATTTTATCAAAGTAAATTAATTCACACCAGTTTCTTAATGTACTGTATGTTTGAATTATTTTGATTTCCTTGGGGTTTTAGCAGCTACCCTGGCTACCAGTAACCTAGAATAAATCTCATCGAGTGATATTACACTTAAATTTATTCTCTTCATGTCTTATGACTTATATCATTATATTGACATAATGTCAACTATATCTTGTTTATATAATTAAATATTGATCTCAATTTTACTAATATTCAATAATATTGCTATACCATACACGTGAAATCATCATCATCAACTGTTTCCAAATTGTGACCAGGTCAGTTTAGGAAAATGCCTCCGTCTTCCTCTATCCTTCCATCACTATTTCTCTTTAATCGCTTCCATTCCTCTCCTCTCACTTGCACACTTTCTGCTATCTGCGCTTTTCATCACTTTCTTGGCCTCCCTTGCAGTATTTTTCTACATACTTCATTTCCATCATTTTCTTTAGTATTCTCTCTTTTTTCATCCTCATTACATGCCCATACTTTATAAGTGTTGCTTCCTCTACTATCTCACGCACTCCTTCTACTCCCATTCTTTCCCAGATAACTTCACTCCTAATGATGTTTATTTTTGTGACAGCTAACATGCTCCTCACAAATTTCACTTCCATGGCCTCCACTTTCCTGGTCATTCTTCATCCAATATCCATGTTTCTGCTGCATGTGTAACATTGGGTACAAAGTATGCCCTGTATACTTCCCTACACTTCAAGGGCACTTCTATTCTCCATAGCAGGGCTCTTACACACCTATAGAACAATTTTTCCTGCTGTCCTCTCTTAATTTGAGTGAAATGATTTTGCATTGAGGGGGCTAAATAAAGTAAAGTGTTTGAAATGAGGAGTGCCTCAGTAATTGTGCCTCAGTAATTGTGCCTATTCTGTACTGAGATACAGCCATGATCAAATGTAGCAGTTTTCTAGGACAGCTTTCTGCACATCATCTAATGAGGTATCGCATATCTGCCTTATCATGGATGTCGCAATCACTATACTCATCACTGACTCTTTTTGTCACAGATTGTTGAGTCACTCTGCATGTCGATATTGTGATTTAAACAACTGCCTCATGTATATGTGGCAATATCTAAGTAATTCTTTGGCTTCCAGAGGTGAAACAAATATTTAAATTATTTTCATGAAATCTATCATCCTTAGTATTATGCTATTCAATAATTCCAACTTGCTGAGTGTTATAAAGAGACAGTCATGTTCTGTAGGCCATCAAGGTCACCCTACACTCCATTTTACAAGTTTCAACATCAATACTATTTCACTCTTCCCCTACAATTATTTAATAATTTTCAAAACGTGGCTGTTTACCTATATCCTAAATAATTGAATCATGCTTTTTTTCAATTTAGTTCAAAAATATGAATTTTAGAAAACATTTTATTTGGTAAATAGAGATATTAATATTTTAAATTATGTATTTACATATAGTATTGATATTAGCTTCTTAAGACTGAACTTTGACATACATCATTACAACTTGCTTCTTAGCAGAGAGAGACAAAATATAGTACCTAAAAATTATTATGAAACACCCAAATTTAAAAACATATAAGCACAATGTAGTACAAACATTAAAGTGGTTTTAAGATCTGTAAAGTACGAGACTAAAATAGACTTTTAGTCTAGTTTTAAAACAAAGGTCAATAATTATAATTTGATTGAAAATTGTTTCTTATGATGGTAGGCCTATATTACAAATGAAATATTATTGATAATATGTATTTTTATCTGGGATGACCTTATTGAATTGGTAAAGTTTATATTGAATGTTAAAAGAATAAATTATTTACATTGAATTGATGTTAAATGTATAAGCTTGTTTTTGTCTTCTCTCCTCGATAATATACCTTACTGCCTGAGTGTAGTATAGACTAGTATGTAATAAAACCCAACACTATATTAATAATAATCAAGCTAAAAACTTGACAAATTTGACACAATCTCATTTTAATGAAAACATTAAGGGATAAAATAGCCTAATCATTATTTAGCATAACTCCCAGTCCTCATCCTCTTTGTCTTATTCACCCAGATCATTTTCAGTAGTGGAATTATAATCGGATTTAGAGTTGGAGTTTTCCTGCAGCATCCTATGTCATTCCCACTCCCAATTAATGTTATTATAAATACACCATCATATAAGTCCTTTTACAATAGATTCATTACTAACTCTTCCCCGGGCTGCGACTATCCACTGAGTCAACAGCTAAATGCTTGGTTTGATCAGCTTACCTATCAGAGTCAGTGCTTGCTTGGTTCCCTTTAACTATCCAGTCACTATAGTATTGCCGCTGATCTGCCATGAACACTTTCTTAATATTTGTAACACAGCTCATGTTCTTCCACCAACCAACACTGACCTAATTAATTCCCAGTCCAGTGGCATTGTAGGGTGCAAATCCTCACCTTCCAGCTTTGTTCAACCTTTAGTTTATAATTAGACCTGCGTAGTTATATCTGCTTCTGCCTGCTGATATAATTCCAGCATCCTACAAAATAAAACTTTGTAGCAATATACTATTTTGATAAGTGAAAATATTAGGTTATGCATATAAAATTACTACAATATTTGAAAGGATAAATTTAAGGAAAATACATCGAACTAAATTTGTTTGAATAAGGTATTGACGGTTGGCCATATGGCTAAGACTTGAATCTAATTTAATATTGTGTGTGTTATATCATAATTTCATTTGGTGTTGAAAATATCAACTCAAGGTCTAAAAAGGAGATATAAATGGACTTAAAGTTCAATGTACTAAAAATGGTATAAACATTTGAAATCAACACTTAATATTCTAAACTATTGAAATTATGTGTCAATCCAGTGCATGATAATTATGATCAGAAGTGATATAAAATGAAAAAGTATAGTTTTTTTTATATCTATTCGTGTCATGTTGAAACAACACTTAAAGAGAAATTTAATAATGCGGAAGGCCTGTTTCTTATAATGTATCCAGAGTAAATTAAAAAAATAAATAATAATAATAACACCACAGAATTGGCTAGGGGCACGTTGGCCAAATTGTTTAAAATGTTTTAGCTCATTTTAATAATCTTTCCTTTCAGTTCTAACTCATGTGCTATGTGCCCCTTTTTCATTTAACAAATTAGCTTGGGAAGTGTCAATACCAACATTTAACAGAGGTTGTTACAAACATAACGCATGAGTTTCAAATTTGCTATATCCTTTCTTATGGATAAAATATTCAATTTAATGAAATATTAATAACAATTAGCGAAATTTTATTTGTAAACAAAAAAGTTTAGGATCAAATTACTAACATTTACTGTTTATAGAACATGAAATATAAAACTGAATTTATTTAATCAAATTATAATCAAAACATCATAAAGTCAATAGTGACACATGCTAATAGTGTTGTGTTTATTAAACTAACAAAAATAAAACATGTTAAAACCATAACCTACGTTTGTTATTTCTTTCCTATCCTGAATTAGCATGAGGAGAAAATGGTCAGCCTACCCTAAGAGTGGGCATCATTGGAAGGCTTTGATTTCAGAGAATGGACACATCCTATGATATCTCATGAAAAAATCTATTATGCATTTTGACAATATTTACTGCAAATATGTACACAAAGGGAGCAATAAAAATAGTGATGTATTTCAACATTAAAAATAATACAGATTTACTTCAGCAGTTTAGCAATTTAAAAGATAGATGCAATGAAATAATAACTTATATTTAAAGGGTTCCTTAGATAGTTTATTTTAATAACCCCTCATTTCTTCTACTCTTAGACAAAATTTATTAATATCTAAATTCATTAATAAATGTGTCTTCTAGTCAATAAGAGATTTAAACTAATGGTAAACTCATTTTACCTTGATAAATAATATATTTATTCAAACTGTTCATGATGATAGTTTGTAATATATTATTAAAACCTACATAAACTTTTATATTAAAATAAGACATAACTAACACTGCACAAATCCTTTTAGGCACATACCAGTAAACAAAATAGTAAAATAGTTTTTTTCTTATCTTACATGGAATACCTCCTGGAAGAGGACTTAGTGCCATTATTTGGGCTGTCCTAAACACTCTTATACAGACTAAAAAGAGTTTTGAAGCACATATTATATTATAAACGTCAATTAAAGAGATACCATAGTATTATGAGAAAAAAAAATTATATCATTAGAAAAAAAAGCAAATACTACTTACATGCTTAACCTGATTAGACCCATTAGTAATAAATTGTAAAATTACTTAGCTCTGTAAATTGTTTTATAATTTGTAATTGTTTAGGAAATTCCAGACAAATAATTTTGATTTAAAATGGAGGTCATAAAACAACCAAATCATAAATACAGATAATGGTTCAAGTGGTTGACACAAAGTATGTTGCTCCTTATCATGTTCTATTAACCTTTAAGACCATGCATGATCTTTTCCAGACAGTTTTGAGCTATATAGGGTTATAATAAACATTCCTGTAAATACAATACGTAATGAATTTTATTTAATTTTTGTAGATTTGAAAACATCTAGAATTGAATCGTCACATTTAAATGTATTTATTCTTATTTCTCACTTTGATTTATTTTAGACAAAGCCTTAATATATTTTATTGTTTCAGGTTTCGAATCGCAATATCAAGACACATTCTTTTCTGAGAATATTGATCTGCATTTGTTAACTAATACGGGTTTGAAGAAAAATGGCAAGGGAAAAAAAGATTCTATTAGATATCGATTTCAGTGTCCCAACTGTCATCGATCTTATAACAGAAAAGATAATCTAAAGAGACATCTCATATTGGAAAGTGGAAAGGCGCCAACTTTTAAGTGTCCATTTTGTGTTTATTCTACTAAACATCGACATAATTTAAAAAAGCACATTAATAATTTCCATGGTTAATAACATTTAACAAATTATTTTATTTTTAATATTTACCATGAAAAGATAATCTGTGTATCAGAACTAAACTTATATAGTAACTGAAATCAATGATGTTATCATTTATACCCTAATTTTTTTAAGTATGGACATATCTGACAACTAGAAAAGTCACAAAATAAACTTTCATGAATTCTTATGTCAATATTGCTATCTGAAAGGTAATTTTAGACAGAAACTTTACTTATGAAGTAACACTAATAATGTAGGTAGTCAAATTTGTATCATTGTTGACTGCAAAAAAAAAATGTTTGTATCTTCTAAAAGGTAAGCGATACAATATCCATTTATAAGAAAATCCAGTTATACCATGACGAGTATAAAGTATGTCTCTTAGGCTTGGTAACTATTTCCATATCTTGAGAATCTTTGGAGATATCACAAAGAGATATCATATATTAACTTGAATAACTCGATTGTGGAGCACTGGTAAGAAAATCTTTTGGGCTAATGTACATTCTTTTTACCCTGAAAAATAACATTATTTCCTTCCTTAATTTCAATATGGAGTCGTATATAAGATAGGAGCATATTGTGAGCAATGAGCATCCAAGGTAAGAATGCTGCCTACTATTTAGTTTAAGCTGAGTATACATTCATACATTTTTGTTTGTTCCCAGTATATCAAATATCCTTGTACATAGTTATTGTTTACTCTCTCATTCTTATAATTACTGTATACATATTTTAGATAAAATCGTTTAGTGGATAGAAAAAACTTCTCAAGTCAAGGTAAACATATTTGTTGAAATTAATAATACATTTTTTTCTTTGGACTAATTAAAACGTTTCTAAGTTGGTGTGTTAAACTAAACTTGTGATAAAATTTTAACTCAAACTAAAATATGTTTCTTAAAAACTGTAAGCATTCCCTATGATCCGGGAGATCAGATGTTTTGCTAAACTACGCACATGACTTGATTGTTAACTTGTTTGTTAGCAAGAGATAAGTATTATAAAAACACCTGATAAACGATAAGACAAACGTATATTTATTTTTATCTAAAATTATTGTGTGTACTATATTTCTTAGTAAAAAAATAAATATATTAAACTGAGCCTATCCATAATTATTGTATAAGAACCTTACAAAACTATAAGTCACATTAGATGGGAATATTTTATTCAAGATGTGTAAGTTGAATTTTTATTCATCCTTCTAATTATAATCATCACTTTTCTCATTTATATGGTAAGTACCTACTTCACTGTCTGAATGGTATAATCTATCACTCTAATGTTACGCCAGCCTGCTGATAATGGGTAGATTGGTGTTTGGATCCAAACCGGGTCTACCGAGGGTGGTTTTTCTTATATGGTAGTATGAAGCCCTCCTGAGTCGAAGGGGGCTAAGTTATCTGATAGATCGCGATATTAATTGATTGCTCATATTTAGCTGACAATTTCTGTACATCCATCACAAGCTCTGCCTTAAAATATGAAAAAGAGTGATCCTGGGCAGGCGACAACTCTTGAATAAATAGCTCAGTGGAAAGAGCATTGGTGTAGTAGGCAAAAGTCCAAGGCTCAATTTCCTTGGCTAAGTATTATTTTCCAATTTAAAGAATCTTATCATATTTAGATGCAGCTATATCCATAAATTAACAACTATAATAACTTGTCTATTTAATCCATCATAATATTGTTTACGTTCACTAATTCTGAGTGTTAGTGTAATCATAAAAATTACATCACACTTCCTCTGTCCAAACGAATATTTTAATCTTAAATTTACTGTAGAGGCATTTGAGGCTTGACCCTTTTGACATTTTTCCTTTTTCTCTATTGTCTTTATATCTTAGATCTATGATTTTATCTTTGAATAGTAAAAAAAAATCTCTTAATGCTTCAATAGTTTAGAAAATATAATTTAATAAAAATACATTACTATTATTTCAGATAGGATGTTTTTGATTTTTAATTAACAGCGATTACAGGCCTTGAAGACCACACACCGAACACACAAGCTGCTTTTCCCACGTTCTGTCCTAAGTCTTCTCCCTCCAATCTCCTTCTCCACCCAGCACCTTGAGATCTCTAGTCACCTAGTCACTCCACCCAACTCCTTGAGATCTCTAGTCACCTAGTCACTCCACCGAGTTCTGTCCTAAGTCTTCTCCCTCCAATCTCCTTCTCCACCCAGCCCCTTGAGATCTCTAGCCACCTAGTCACTCCACCGAGTTCTGTCCTAAGTCTTCTCCCTCCAATCTCCTTCTCCACCCAGCACCTTGAGATCTCTAGTCACCTAGTCACTCCACCATGTTCTACCCTAAGTCTTCTCCCTCCAATCTCCCTCTCCACCCAGCCCCTTGAGATCTCTAGCCACCTAGTCACTCCACCATGTTCTACCCTAAGTCTTCTTCCTCCAATCTCCCTCTCCACCCAGCGCCTTGAGATCTCCAGTCACCTAGTCACTCCACCGAGTTCTGTCCTAAGTCTTCTCCCTACGATCTCCCTCTGCACCCAGCTCCTTGAGATCTCTAGTGACCTAGTCACTCCACCATGTTCTACCCTAAGTCTTCTTCCTCCAATCTCCCTCTCCACCCAGCCCCTTGAGATCTCTAGTCACCTAGTCACTCCACCCAACTCCTTGCGATCTCTAGCCACCTAGTCACTCCACCATGTTCTACCCTAAGTCTTCTTCCTCCAATCTCCCTCTCCACTCAGCGCCTTGAGATCTCTAGTCACCTAGTCACTCCACCATGTTCTACCCTAAGTCTTCTTCCTCCAATCTCCTTCTCCACCCAGCCCCTTGAGATCTCAAGCCACCTAGTCACGCCACCTTGTGCTGGGCCGCTCCAGAGGTTTTCGAGACCCAGCTATGCTGTTCATGACAGCTCTCAGACTTTTTTCAGGTTGCATTCTAGTTACATGCCCTGTAAAGTAAAGTAAAAATGAATTTGTAAGCTTGATATTTAACTAAGTACAAGAATTTAAAAAAAAAAAAAAATCTTTAGTAAGGAGAGATGTAATATATTATTTAGAGAAATTAATCATTGATGGTAAAATAGATTTTGATTTGAACTTTTTCTTACTGAATTAAGTGTTAATCACAATAGGGAAAGCTATGAATAAATTACAATAACATAGAACATAACATGTAAAACAACTCTTGTTGATAAAATAAACATGTTAAAATCTATAACTAAAAATTCATAGATTTAGATAGTCTTAGTAAAGTGAAAATTACAACATTATAAAAATCTTTTTTTGGATATTTAGACATTTAATGCTATATTGTAGATGTATAACTGAAAGAAAAAAATAGCTGAATAACACGTATTGATTAACTTATGGTTTCTTATCTTTAAGGTGACCTGGCGGTCTAGGGGTAAGGTGTCAGACTTCTATGCTGGCGGCTGGGGTTCGATCCTCGGTCCCGGAAAAGATTTATCTGATTACCAAACCCTTCCTTCACCTCTGACAAGACATCTTGTGAATGTGAGGAATGTCAGGCCTCCACCGTGGTTCGGATTCCACGTTAAACTGTAGGTCCTTCATTTCATCTCACAATCACCCTACCATTACACATTAGCGTAAGTGCATATAACCCGAACGGGTAGTAAGACGCGGTGCTAATAATAATATAAATAATCTTATCTTTAATCCTACTCTCCTATGGTTGATGGCTGCATTGGCTGCATAACATTTTAGGATGACTAGTTTCAATGTATGGTGTACATCATTTTATGTTACATGTTATGGTATGTTATTGTACTTTATTCATAATTTCCACTACTGTGATTAACATTTAATTCGCCAAGACAAAATGAAAATGAAAACCACTTTCATCCATTATTGATTAATTTTTCTAAATAACAAGTTCAAGATGTTATTGCAAATAATAGGTAAACAATTTAATAAGTTAAAAATCGCCATGCTTGCTATTTAGAACTACAGCTGATATTGGTGTTAGTACGGTATATAGTTGGTTTAAGTTTTACAAAGATAAAATGTTAACATAATATGAAGGAATACCATAATATTTAACTGTCAATTGTGATATGCAAAGAAATTTAAAATATAGTTCAATTTAGTTTCATCTGGAAGGACACATTTTTACAGCTATGTGAACCTAATAATAGTGCCCGTGCTTTTAAACTAGTAGCGAAGTGAGTTGTGACTAATATACCCACGCCAAATTAACCATCCAGGAGAAAAGGAACTATGGCAAGATAAGATATTTAATTTATTCCACAAACTTAATCTTTCCATATTTATAATATAAATAATAGAAAGAAATTGCATAGTGACAGCTCAGGTTAATCATTATAATCTAGCTTAGGGGTGGGGAACCTTTTGACATTAGAAAGTCATGTTACTTCATAGATCCCTCGTAAGGCTGTACACTTCATGCACAGTGAATTTTGCCAAAATTATTGAGACATACTTTACCCCTGAATATAAGTTAATGTGTTTTTTAGTACCTGTAAAAGAGCAAACGATTTCTTAGTCTACCTTTTTTTCCTTTCTATTCAACCAGAACTAATTTCAATTTTTTAAATATTCACTATATAGTCATCATATAGGAACACTTTTAAAATATATGTGTATATTAAAAGTATACATATTATATATATAAATGTAACTCTCATATTAGACTGGCCTTCTGAAGACGAGGAGATTGGTGTTTAAGGGTTAAAATCACGGTCTGGTCTACTTAAGGTGATTTTTCCTAAATAGTTGTTCACTATCCTTACACACAAATGCGGGTATATCACCTCTAAAATGCTTCCTTCCTCATCCTTGCCCCAATAGAGTAATTATAATATATGCGTATAACCTGAAGAGCTAGTAATACTTGGTGATAAAAGAAAATATAGTACATTATATAAACTATTTAACAGAAAAAGTTTTTTCCCTCTTTCTCAAGTTTGTTCTCCGTGGATCTTGGTTCATTTTTTAACTCAACTAAAGAAATGTTATGTAAAAACATGTTTAAAAATATATAACAGCATGTAATAAGAATAATAAAATTTAATATAAAATCACTCAATAATATAGTTCTACAAACTATACATATCAACAGTTAATACAACACTTTATTTTATTATATCGTAAGAAAACAGTTTGAGTTTTAGATTTGATTTTTAAAGGATAAAGAGACATAATTGACAAAATATGCGAAAAGGCTGCATCAGATACCAAAAAAGATCACATGCAGCCAAAAGTCCAGAGGTTCCCCATCCCTAATTTAGCATTAAATATTTAATTTAAAGTAACCAAAATAATATAACATTAAATTCAACTTAGATATTGAATATAACTCACAACCATCCTGGAAGCTATTTTATTAACTCATTTTAACTAAATGGTATGCTTCTTAGATGTTGCCATTGCAAATTGTTACAATAGTGTGTGACCACAGATTATCTTGATAAAAGTACAACTATATATCGACAATATTAATGACTTGAAGTGCTGCAATTATGATAACCAACAATAGATTTTATTACCTCATTTCTTTCTTTCGCTGACTTTTAATCACATTTTAAATGTGATCCAAGTTAGAGCTTACAAATTTATCTGAATAACAATTACAATATATAATGAAAGAGGTTGCATGTTACAGTGCTAAAAGATACATTATTATTATTACTATTATTATTATTTCATCTACTCACCAGGACTACTTACCACCCTCTACCCATTCTTCTTCATCACTCCCCGCATGTTTCCAAACTTATACGATGAACTGGGTGCAGAATATGAAGGATGGCTTTGTACAATTCTCTCAGCTGACATCACGCCACGAACTCTGCCCAGCCCAGCTATACATAGTTTGAGAACACATGAGACTAACCCTGAAGATTATCTGTGCACCAAATATTATTGGCCTTTTTACAAATGGTATAAGGCAGATCTCTGTACAGGACGCCATGCCATATCCTTAACGCATGTGACCTGTTCTCATCCTTTCATTCCTTCTCTTTGATGCTTTCCTCGGGACCATGATTGGATATAAACTGCAGGCCAGCCATTGTTAGGACACCCTCGGTAGAACTTTCTGTAAGGGTGGCAAATGGAAAGGAGGTGTTATTGTGAGAAAAATTCCCTATTTTGTTTTGGCAGCTATTCAATCTTCATAATATTATTAAAAACTCTTTGTCGGATCTTCAAGTAGATTCGAACATCCTTTCTGGCTAAAGAAATTTCTGTAATATTTGTAGTCACATATTTAAAGTATTAATTTATTAATTACTTTTGTAATTTAAATTAACGGTGTTCTTTCCTGTGATAATGTCCTTATAAATATAATTGCTCTAATACTATGTATTGTTATGGTTGTAGTAATGAGAGTAGTCGAATGGGCCAAGGAAAATGTTCCAAATATTGTAACCCTTTCAGAAGTGTGTTTTATTTAGCACACTTAAATCTAAGAAGGCTAAATGTTATATTTATCCTTGCAAGTAAATATTTTCTAAATGTGGGAAAACTAAAATTCATACTTGGCTTTGTATTGGATGGAAGTCTGGGTAGGTTATTTTGGTTTATATTTAAAACTCTAAACTGGTTGACCATTGCAGACTTTTCTAGTACTAAATTAACACTATAGGAAACATTAAGAATTATTATTTTAAGGGTGTTTAAACTTTAGATTTTAAAAAGACCAAGTTAAAAAAGTTATTGACTGTATTAAAAATCAAATATAGATAATGTGGATTTTAAAGTAGTTTCTTAGAAAACTATATCAATATGGATAAAAGCAATGCTATGCAATTAAGTGTATATATGAAAGGGGGATGAATGATTATAATTACAGACATGAGTCATATCTCACAGTTCACACTCTACACACTGGACAGAAAGGAAATGAATGTGTCTTGAAGAAAATCGATCAATCCCGTGACATCAATGTAAAGTGTGAACTGTGCTATTCTTTCATTGCAAAAGCTGTATTGTGTTTGTTCCCTTTTATATGTTTTTTATACACCTTTCCTGTACCTTCTTCCAATTATATATTACAAATCACCTCAAAAAGCGAAAAGAGGTTTTCCTTTATTATTTGAATTGAAATTGAAAAATTATCAAACATGTTTTTATTATTTTTCAATCTATCTGATTATAATAGAGATATGGCCCATGTTCATGATTATAATCATTAATCCCCCCAGCTCCACCTTTCACATACACTTAATTTTATAGGGTTGCTTGCTTCCATCTTGATTCGCTTGGAATGTATAATGTATTTGTACTATTGGCAGCATAAAGCCACAACTGAGTCACTGGTGGCTGTGATATCAATGATAGCTTTTAATAGCCGATGTTATCCACATGGACATCACAGACTCTGCCTTAAAATATAAGTAAAGAATGACCTTCAGCAAGGTACGATCACTGGATAGCTCAGTGGTAGAGCATTGGTGCGCTAAGCCAAAGGTCCCAGGTTTTAGGCCCATGTTCAGGTGTTATTTTTCAATCTTCCTGATAAAAACTATGTCTGCCTAATATTTCCCGGTATTTCAATATATCTTTTCATGCATCGTATCTTATAAATCACACGGACTACTCACATATTTACTTTAATGAGATAAGGAAGAGGAATTCAATATTTAGAGGGAATATACTCGTGTTTAGATAACAACACTCTTAGTACAATATAGGCCTATTGAGAAACGAACTGATAACTATACCTAATCGGTAATTTTGTCTATTACAAGAGTGTAACGTAATACTATGTGACTACTGAAACAGGTTAATTTTATGATAAAAGAGTTTATATTTGAAATAATAATGATGAGACAAATAATTTGATTACATATCCTTCAATGTCTCATCTAAAGTCTCTATGATATTAGTTTGGAATCATTCAGCACATTAACCAAACGTTCTAATTGATATTTTTTTAAATGTGATGTTTGGAGAAAATTTCTCCAAAAGATTTGTCTCGTCAAAATGTTATATAAATCAATAAATATTCAATTTAAGGACATACTCAATGTGACATTTTGAATAAAGTGAAATGTTAGCTATGTTTTTGTTCTTCAGTATAAATATTCATAAAGTGTACCAGATTTCACCACATATTTGTCACATATTGTATGCCTAATTTTTGTGGAAAAAAGGGTGGTGAGACCATTGTGTGAAGTTTTAAAAAGAATCAATGTATTACTAGCAGCCGATCACTGGTCTAGCTTGCACGGGAAGATGCAGTCTTACCATATCATGTGACTTACACTTGGGCGCTTCGCTTCCCACCCACTCTCCTTGCTACAAACCACACATCTCGGTTTTTGGAAAATACCTACTGATATTGTGCATGCACTGAAAATACTAGCCTCCCAGTGTGCAAGAAAACATCTCCGCATTTGAAGTAATTGGTCATAGATCTTTAGTGGTGTGTGTAAATGAGGAAAGAGGCAGGAAGTAACTTGCCTATGTATACCTTTTAAGCGTATAACCCGAACGGGTAGTAAGACGCGGTGCTAAATATTATTATTATACCTTTTATATTGACGTTACAAACAAGACTATACTATGTGACAATTATATCGTCATAGCCAATGCATTCATTATAGTTATTTCATAGTTGTACCAATTTTAATTGGAGGATTCGGAAATTGATTAGTACCTCTAAAATTGGGAGCCCCTGATATAGTTTTTCAACTAATAAATGATTTAAGATTTTGACTTTTACCCCCATTATTAAATAAATTACTAGCCTGTGGATTGGTTTAAAATGGGGCAGGTATTTTTTTTTTATTGTTCATACTGCAGGATTGGTTGATAAAGCAATCATTTCATTACATTACATTTAGCCAGGGTATCTTCAATTTTAGGTGTCATTAACTTTATCTCAATGGTAATTAATATATGCCCTGTGGGTATAACATTTGACCAAACTCCTTTATTTTTATGATCAGTAATGATTACATCTATTTTACCATTACTTTCTTTGCTAGCTCTTGCTGGAGCAATCACTATACTGCTTACAGAGAAATTTAAATGTGAAATTTAGGAATGATGGTCATAATAATTGCAATTGGAATTTTAGAATCGGTTTTATGAATACATCATATATTTATGGTTGTAATAGTTGTTGATATACGAGCTTGGCTTACATCTGCTAAAATAATATTGCGGTACCGGTATCCACTGGAAACAAAGAATTCAGCTGATCAAAAACTATTTATGGATCATGATTAAAATATAGTTCTCCTTACCTTTTGGCATTAGGTTTAATTTTTTCTACTTACTATTGGATGACTAACAGGAATAATGTTAGCTAATTCTTCTGTAGATATTGTACTACATAGTACTAATTATGTAGTTGCACATTTCCACTATTTTTTACTATCAATAGTGGCTCTTTTTGTTATTATTGGGGGGATTTATTCAATGATATAATCTATTTACATGTTTATCACTTAATACAAAATGATTAAAAAACAGATTTTTTTTTTATCATATTGGGGTAAATCTGACCTTCTCTCAACACTTTTTAGGATTAGCAGGTATACCTCACTGATACTCAAAGTGGGCCACAGTTACACTTTTTGAGTCTACAATAAAACACATTTTCAAAATATTGTTGTATCATTACCAATAGTTGTGGGAAACCTTTGTAGTATTTAATTCTTTTGTCGATTTTAAATAGTTTTATTTAAAACTTATTTCATAAAACAGTTTGACCACCAATAAATAACATTTTCTTTGAAATAAATACAAATCAATACTAGTTTTATTTCATTGTATGTAAAGTATGTAAAATAACTAAGTATTTGGAATTATTCCATCAAGATATTATGTTATTACTTATATTGAATAAATGCAGCTATTTCATACATAAAGAAGTGTTTTGATATAAATCTGTTTTATTTTTATTTCCAACTTTTATTTTTCAGGCCAAGCTATAATTTATTTAATTGTTTTAGGTTTTGAATCTCAATATGAAGATGTGCACTTTTCTGAAGATATTGATCTCAATATGCTAACTACTATGAGCTTTAAGAAAAACAATAATGGAAAAATAGATTCAAATAAATCTTGCTTTGAGTGTCCACAATGTGGTCGATCTTATAAAAGAAAAGATAACCTTAAGAGACATATAACAATGGAATGTGGAAAAGTACCCAGTTTTAAGTGTCTTTATTGTGCTTATTCTACAAAACATAAACATAGTTTAAAAAATCCTATTTTCAAGTTCCACATATCTAGTATAGTTAGTAACTTTTAACAAAATAATTTCTTGACTACAATATGGATTTTTTTTAAATCACACTATAACAGTAAATGACTTCAAAATTAAATTAAATGGAATATTGGCCAACCTTTACTAAATAAAATATTAATATTGGTACAGTGAAACATCACTCAACAGAAACCTCCCTTAATGGACACCTCCCTATAGTGGATTTGTATTTATAAAAACGAACAGTTTCATTTTCCACAACAAAATAACACGGATATAAACACTGGCATTGTTAGAAATGTATATTTATGTGTACAAATATTTAAAAAGCATTCAAAAATTGCAAAAACAATTTTTTTTAGTAGAGGTGTTAGAAATGTAGGTAATTGTCTTGCGTACACCAAGAATAGTCTGACCTTCCTCTGCTAGAAAAAATCTGATTGTTATAACAGCCTGTGTTGTCAGAGATAGATGCAGAAGGACTTTTAAAACATCTGAAGTAGAAATGCATCTGGTCAATAATGCTTAAAGTTTTCACAAAAAAAAAATAATGACAAAAATGTTAACATATTTTAAACATAGGCTTATTAATAAAATAGCGCATATTGTGTTGAGCTCATTGATGAAATCTAGTTATTTTATTTTGAAGTAAGTAAATCCATATTTTTCAAACATCCTTTGATTTAAGGTGACTAGACTATGTTGTTTTTTTTATTGCTCCTTTATGTTTTTTACTGTTTTACAGTGGAATTTACTTTAGTAATGTATTATATTTTCATTATATCTTACTACTAGTTTGGGTTATACACTTATATACTAAAATGCTGACTGTTTAAGGGATTAGGGAGGCTATATTTAGAGGAAGTGTACCTACATTTTTGTAGAGGGAGAGTGAAAATTAATTTTATAAAAACCTCTCTCAGTACACCCAAATGAGATCCTAACCTCAATCCCTCCATCATCAGTAGTCTAGTCTACTACAAAAGTAAGGCCTTAGACCATGTGGTCACCAAAACGAGTTAGTTCCCTTTTATTTTTGTGTATTGTTTTAAGTAGACCCTGCTATGAAAACTGCACAGTAAGCCACTTACCTTATTTGTCTATTAATTAATCATGCTAGTACTCAAGAGCATAGAAAGATAATTTTTTTAGGGGGTCCGCTGGAAAATGTTACTAACGCCAGCTTTCCATGCCCTTTATAACACTGCATGTGAAACTGTACAATACAGATGTTTATACAGTATGTATGCTCAGTATGTGTACAGGCTCGTGAAGAATAAACTATGCACAAACAGCATAATTTAAAAAAGTCCTAAAAGATACTAAAAAATTGATTTTATTTTATTTATTTTTTGTTTTAGAAGGTGTCCGCTTCTGAGAGATTTCACTTTACATAGACTACAACCTAACTCTATCAGCATCATTGGGATCATAAACTAAAGGTCAATCTCATTTAGTATGGTGGGACAGTGACAGGGGGGTTCTGGGTATGAATCCCAACCAGTATACTCAGGCTGTTATTTCTTAAATTGTGAATGTGGCTACTTTTCCTCTAAATACTACCTTCTCTTCCTTATCAAATGTTAATGGCCTGAACATATAGTAATGCATAAAAACAACAACTCTAGTACAGATACAACATCCAGTCCACCAGCCTTCAATTCATCATTATTATGTAAGAAATTCCAATTTTACCAACTTCAAATTTACTGAAAATAAATCCTGGAACTGTTTCCTCAATAGGTAGACGCTCTAACAACTGAGCAAATGAGTAATTCTAAAGTGTACCATTCTATTATTGGTTGGTATTTCATGGTTGTATATTATTAGTAGAATAAAGTGATAGCTTTGTTGGATATGGGAAATAACCACCAAAGCTTAATGTATAGGATACAGGCTTAGGTTTCAAATCCCTACACTTTAAATGTGTTTAAACAAATGTATACCAACTTCTTAGAATTTTTCTCAATAAACTAATAATTTTCTTATTAAAATCCATATTTTTTGGGAAGTTCTATTGTGAAAAAAATTAAATCGTCAATGTTCAACAATTTATATAAATTAAATCATTTTTAGTTCAAGTTGAAACACTATTCCATTCTGAACGTCAAGATATTTACAATAAGTTATGTCTCATTGTATTGCCATATACTAAACTAATTTTTAATGGTGACCTTTAAGAAAAAAACTTTGTTCTTAAAATAAGTATGAACTTAATTTGATTATTGATTTTCATGTGGATTGGCTAATTATACACATGTTTCTGAAACACTGGCATCATCTCCTGAAATATTTTATGGGAATAGATATTTTACCAAATGTTAAACATCACTTTATTGCTGTATTACCTATATTTATATATGGCATTGAAACAAACTACTATTGTAAAACACAGGACAAAGAATATTCTACATGGCCATTTTATTAAACTGAATATTGAAATGTGAATTAATTTCTTAGAAAAAACAAATTCATAAAACCAAGTTTTCACCACAGGTATTTTGTAATAGTTCTGTAAGCCACACTTTCTACAAATTTTATAAATACCTGCTTCATTGGCTGCATTATCTGAGGAGTCGCTCTCGCAATATACTAGACTGTTGATGACAGGGAGATTGGGGCTCATATCTCATTTCGGTGCATTGAAAAGGGGTTTTCCTAAATGGGTTTCCACTCTCCTTCCATACAAATTTGGGTACACTTCCTCTAAGTTCAACCTTCCTTATCTTAATTCATTAGCATATTTAGTACCTGAACAGGTAGAAAGACAAGTTGATAATTTATATATATATAAATCAAATTAAATTATATTTGGTGGTCTTGGAGAAAATGTCAATGATATAATGATACTATGTATTGAAAATATTGTGATATATTTTAACTTGCCGCAAAATTGGTTTTAAATATATATATATATATATAAAATTATTATTTTCAGGACAGTTATGAAATTCAAATTGTGAGCCTTTTAAGCACTAAACATAATCTTAAGCATTATAAGGGTCATAGCATCAGGATAGACTATGAGACGAAGTCTCTACAAACCATCTACTAAACAGTTTTAAAAAAATATCTTAATATACTATTTGAAGTTTAAAAACAACTCCCAAAATGATAAAACTTACATAAATGCTTCTTTCACGGAAAAAATATTATTTATTTCCCTTCCCCTATTGAGACTCGCCTTAATTTATAGCAAATATAATTCTTTCTAATAGTCATCACTCTTGTCAGATTAACACCCTTCAATCTCTACTCCAGGGATAGCTCTACTAACCTTGAGAAGAAGCTAGGCTCGGCCGAGTTGTCAATTAAATTACTTAAAAATTAAATCTTCTTTGGATAGCGCGTATAACATGAAGTTTCAGGCACAAAAAAAATTAAGATGGTTTGATTCAGTTGTTTATTCCACTGGTTGATGCTTAAAATACAATTGATTCTTGATATTTCTTTCAACTACAATAAAAAGTATAGATATATAATTTATATAACTCTTTCCAGTTCATTATGCATTGTTAGGATATCACAATGACACTTAGCCTTTATAATTATTATAGTTGAATGGCCATTACACCTCATCGTATTCTCATAATTATCACCAACTGTTTCCACCCGTGACTGGGTCACTACCAAATTACATTGGGTGTGGTAAGAGAGAAGGCAACAATAATTTACTGTGCCTCCGGAAGAAACATGGTACATGTCATTTAAGAATGTTTATTTCTTCCTGCCCTCATTTATTTATGCCTCCCTTTCCCCTTTTAATCTGCTAAGCCACCCTCAGCATTGCTTGCCTTCGTAATCCTTATCATCAACTCTTCTATTCCATTGTACTTCCCAAAGATCCAAGGATAGTCTCTATTCCCTTCCTGCATACCAGAACATGTGAAAATTTCCTACAAAATCTCTAGCGTGAAGCAAAAAAAACAAAAAACAATACCGTTACTTAACACAAGTGAATTAATTATATTGGTGATCATTGCAAACAAAATCTATCTATAATCAAGTTTGTATTGTGTCATCATCATTTATAAAACCGAAACAAAATTCATCATTGCAATATGAAGGCAAAATAAAAACCCAATATATTCTTGCATTATGAGAATTTGGTAATCAACAGTCAGACAAATAGTGTGCAACATAGTGTGCCCTCGAACAACCCTTACTATAATTATTCCTAGTGTGGAGTAATGCTAGTCCACAGTGAGGCTAATGAAACTGGAGTTTTTGAGTGGTAAGACAGCATCAGATATAGAGGTTTAGTTGTGCGAATTAATATGCATGATGAGATTAAACAGCACACAAATTGAAAGTGGTGAAGTAATTAAATAAACCACACGTCATGTAAAAGGATGTCATATCATTATAAATTAACACAACATTTAAAAATACAAGGAGCAAGGATGCAAGATATCCAACAATGAAAAGACCCAACTAAACTATTAAAACAACAATGCCATACTATAGGGCATTTCACATGTACAATAGTTTCAATCATTCAACGTGTATTTTTTTTAGCACCACATCTTACTATCCGTTTTGGTTATACACTTTTAATGTATATTGTTAACATAAATAATATGGCACACTTATTGACACATTAGAATGATTCCTTTTGGTCCTAGTTAAATACATCAATACTGATTTTCCTAAAGCTAACTTTATCTAGGAAATATTTATTCTTAGTCGTCATATTATGTAATTCTTGACCAAAATTAAGACTCTGCAGTTAACCAACACCAACTAGATAGAAAAAAAAGTCTGAGCACACTTTGTGATGTAATGAACCATAGTTATATTCAGTCAGCAGAAACCACTTGCCCGCCCTTCCTGGCTATACAAAATTCATCATAGAATCCTTTTAATTTGTTTTTCAGGTGCTACGCTTCTTATCGTATATTCAGGTTATACTCCTATGCACTTATTACATTAGTGTGTCAGGGATTAGAGAGGCTTGAAATAGAGGAACTGCACCTATATTTGCATGGAGGGAGAGTGGAAAACAATTTAGGAAAAACTACCCTCAATGCACACGACCGAGATTGAACCTGCATTATAGTTGTTTGTAATATATTGAGTGTCTACCTTCAACATTATCTAAATATTATTATTATTATTATTATTATTATTATTATTAAAACTGTATATATGCATTTACATCTCAAAAATATTGTTTAGATATTGATAGTAAATATAACTGCATACACTTACCATTTATAGCCTCTCTACCTAGGCTTTAATTAGGATTGGAAGGCCTATATACAAGAGTTAACCAATAATAAATAATGACAAATATAAGGCAAAAATAATAATTAAATGACATGTTTATTAAAAGAGTCAAGAAATTTTAATATAGGTCTTTTGGACCTAAAGTTAAAGCAATAAACACAATTCCTAAATTATGCCACACTCTTTCGTATCTTTCGTATACCACCCAACTATTCCCCACACTCTCTGAAAGAGAGAGTGACAAAAGATATTCCCCAAGCTACAAAATGAACTGCGAGAGTTACTTTCATAATTATACACAGACATCAAAGGAACGTTTTCTTTTGAGAACACAAAAAAAGGAAGCAACCTTAGAGATTCCACCCACATTAAATAGTAATCCCTACTTATTCTTCAAACAAATAATAACATGACTCGAGGATAGCTTAGATAGCCACCTCAACACCCTGATTTGAAGAGTCAATTTGAACTAAAAAAAAATTACACTATTGCTAACAATAATCATAATACAAATTAAAGACCGCCATTCTATGCTGGGCAACTAGTCCTAATTACTAACAGACTAACAACTAAATACAATAATTTAGAACACAATTATATTTCTGTTCCCTGCAAAACCCATTTTGACTAGAAAAAAAAAAAAAACATACAACGATGACCTTAATGATTCAACAATAATATACCATACATCAAAATTAAACTTTATCTAATTCAACATTGCCAAATCCAGCAAATGTACTACATTCATCATCATCATCATCATCATGAACTGTTTTCAGCCGGTGGCCAGGTCCATTTAGTAAAATGCCTCCATCTCCTTCCATCATTCCACCATTCTTCCTCCTGCACTCTCTTACACTATCCACCTCTCACTTGCACACTTGCTGCTACATGTTCCTCCCATCTCTTCCTTGGTTTCCCTTGTGGTCTCTTCCCTATATACTTCATATCCATTATTCTTCTTGGAATCCTCTGCCCTTCCATCCTCATTAAATGTCCATACTATCTCATCCTTGCTTCCATAACTATCTCATGTACTCCCTGTACTCCAAATCTTGACCTTACAATTTCATTCCTAATCCTATTCTTCTGGGGACAGCTAACATGCTCCTCAAACACTTCATACCCATGGCCTCCACTTTCCTCATTTCTATTTTATCCAAAGTCCAAGTTTCCGCTGCATGTATAACTATGGGTACAACACTTCCTTACACTTCAGGGGCACTTCTCTTTTATATATTAATTATCTTACACACCTGTAGAAAACCTCTCCCTGCTGCCCTCGTCTCACTATATCTTCTCTGCTGCCCCCTTTTGCCTCAATCACACTACCAAGATACTTTACGCTCTTTGCTTTTTTCAACTCTACTCCATCCAGTTCCATCACCTTTCTTGGCCTCTTTCTCTGCCTTGTCATCACCATCACTTCACTTTTCGCAATACTAAATTTTATTCCACACTTTTTCACCTCCTCAATCCAGTCCTGCGGCTGTTGCTGTACTTCCTTTTCCTTGTACCCCCATATCATCAAGTCATCCGCAAACATTGTTGTTTTCATTTTCTCCTCACTCAATTTCTCTCCCACTTTATTAATGACCATTTTCATCACCAATACAAATAGTAATGGCGAGAGGGCACTTCCCTGCTTGACTCCATTTTTTAATTGGAACCACCCTGTCCATCCTCTCTCTGTCTTTACACAACTCACATTATTATAATAATACATATTCCTTACTTTCCTAGCCCCTCCTCTTTCTACTCCAGCCTCCACCATTGCTTTCCATACTTTTGTACTATCCACACTATCATAAGCTTTTTATACATCCATAAATGTCATTACCTTATCCTTTCCAAACTCATATCTCTTTTCCATCAATTGTCTAGTTCCAAATATTATATGTATTGTTGATCTCTTCTCTCAGAACCCGTGTTGTTACTCTCTCCATCTTCCCTTCACGCTTTTCCTCACTCTCCTTTTCAGAATCTTTTTGTACGTTTTTGCGCATTGACACAGCAGTATTATGCCGCTATAATTTGCACAGCTCTTTCTTTTCTCTTTCTTGAATATTGGTAATATACAGTAGAGTCTCGAAAATTACACCTTTGGCTATCCGAAATGCCGTTTAATCCAACATATCCTCATGTTGTGCTATTTTCATTGTGCAGTATCCGCATGCATATTATTTTCCCACTACCATCGTTTCTTTATCACTGAGTGATTCACATACCTCCGTGGTTGTAGCTATGTTCGCCCGCCTTAGTAAATGTTTGCACTTTACTCGTTCATACTGTGAGCGAGTTGTGCATTTTCCCATTAATGTAATTTTACTGCGTGAGAAAATGGCAAGTGAAAAGACAACATAAATGTTTCTTTCAATTGAAGAAAAACTTCAAGTCTTTAAAAGAATAATTATTAACCAACCATATTTCATGCATATCATGCTCATCTATTTACGTTAATTTTGATTTATTTATATGCCCTTCCCTCTCCTACTTCACCTGTTTCAGTATTATCCGACATTTCGGTAATCCGACCACCTGTTAGTCTCGTTTGGATCGGATTATTGATACTGTATTGTAATAACTTTTGTCCAATCCTCTGACACTTTCTTCTCCCTCCACACTGCCCTCACTACTCTATACCACCACTGTATACCCATTTCTCACGCTGTCGTTATCATTTCCTCCGTGAGTTCGTCCACTACTGGTGTCTTTCCCTTCCTTATCCATTTCAAGGCCTTTTTTACCTCCTTCAGGTCAGGTCTGTTACTTACTCCTCCATCTATTCGTCCAATTCCTTCTCTTTTTCTTCTTTCTTCCATACCAATCCTTCATCCTCTGGGTTCAACAATCTCTCAAAATATGATTTCACAGCTTCTTTACCTCCTCATCCCTCTTAATTATCCTTCCTTTTACATTCATCATTCGGACCTCTTTCCTATTTTCCCTCCTCCTTTGGCTCACTTGACTATACAATATTTTCTTGCTCCCTTCAACATCAATCTGTAGCACTTTTGTTCACTCTTCCATCCATTTTTTTCTCCCTTCTTTTACTATCTTCTTTGCATTTCTCTATTTATCCCTATACTTATCCTCAGTCTCTCTTGTAGGTTTTGTGAACCATTATCTAAATGCTTTGTTCTTAGCATTCACTGCTTCGTTTACCGTTTACTTTTTCCGCTCATTCTTTTGCTTATCTCCTATGACTCTTCCACCATGCACTTTTTGAACCTTTACCACTTCTGTTCTCCTAATTTTATGTCCTCCTTTCATAGTGCTCCTTTTACTCTTGCTTGAAAGTTCATTCTCTCCTCTACTTGGCTGAGCTTCCGTATCTTTATCCCCTTTTCCTGCTTCATTATTTGGCACCCCTTCCTCCAGCCTTTCACGTGGAAGATTAATAGTATGTGATCCCCGTCCAAAGACACACTTGGCAGAACCTTAGTGTCCAATGTGTATGTCTTTGCTTCCCTATTTAACAGTAAATAGTACATAAGGGATTTTTGCACCCCATTTTGGCTGTAGCGCGTTATAATATGCGTATCCCTACTGTTCCTAAACCAACTCTTACCGACCTTCAGTCCATTTCTTATACATTCTATGAAACTCTTTCCTCCTTCGTTTCTTTCTCCCCATCCATCAGCTCCTAGTACCTCTTCAAAACCGCTCCTTTCCTTACCAACTTTGGCATTTAAGTCCCCCATCAGCACAGCACTTATACAGGGGTCTTTCCAGTTCCCCTTCAAATTTTTCTTTTTTCTCCAAATTACATCCAGCTTGAGGAGCATACACCAGCAGTAATTCTCACTGCTTTCTTTTCTCTGCAATTACCATTTTAATTATTCTGTCACTTATTATCTCCATCTCTACTTCCCAGCCTATCCTCACTACAAACTCAGCCCTATTTCTTACTTCCTTCATCATTCCCTACCAATATAAAGTATATCCTTTTCTTAATTCCATCACTCCACGCCCTCTACATTTTGTCTCATTCATTCCAAGCACATACAGCTTCGTTTCCTCCATTAAACTCACAATCTCTTCTACTCTTCCTGTTGGTGTGCCAATATTTACTGTACCTAATCATAACTTGTTTTGATATTTAAAGTTTCTTGACTGGCATTTTACTATATTTTCTCGAGTTATTATTTTGTTTCGGCTACTCGCTTAATAGGCCTGTTGTAACCTACACCTGAATAATGGGGCTGCCGCCTAAAGGTCCTCAGATATACCTGGTTTTGGTGGCTACAGGTGCTGACAAGGAATTAGTTCCTCATCACCAACCCTGGCACTCCCAGCCCACTGCCAACTGGCCAAGCCCTTTTCCAAGCCTGTTGTATATGGCCCTGGTCAATCTCCTGTCTCTTGTCTGCACCTCACCTGACTCCCATTGATTTCAACTCAACCTCCACCAGGTTGCTCAGGCCTCATGGTACACCAGTTGGCGGTGAGATCAGGATTGAGTAAGAGAAGTTAATCAGTACCCACGAGGTAGGCAACTTTTAATGTGCTTCACTACCCTCAAGGCTGATTGACAAATAATTTGATTTAAATAACTTTTAGGTGACTTCCTTGGTGTGTGGGTTTTAGTATTCGTGATATTACATCAAAAACATCTAATTAAAATAAAAGTAGCTGGGTCAGAAAAATGTGAAATTTCATTGTTTGGATGAAACTCATTTAAGCTTTGTTTCTTCCTTAAAAATGACTATGATATATATATATATATATATATATATATATATATAAATCATACTTGAAATGATTAGAATATATACAATAAAAAAGCATGTTCACTGCTGGAGTAAAAGGGGCACTACAATGCTCACTTCACTGAAGTTAGCAACTCAGTCAGTCACTGTGTTTGATGCCCATTTTTACTTCCAGAAAAAGAAAATAACAGTTTTATTCAAATAAGTCGAGTTAAAATGGAATGAAATTGTAATTGTCATGTAATATTTAGAGAATATATGTATGTTTTTTTTTTCTTATTATCTTTGTTGTAAAGTTACATACCTAATATAAATTTTGTTACAAGAGACTAACAGGTAAGGTATGCCATTATCAATTGTGTGTTTTAAGGTGGGAATGTAGGAAACGTGAGAGTAGGCCAGTGTTTTTTCAGTTTTTATAGAAAAAAAATTGAGCTAAATATATCAAATCAATACAATCAATACAAACATTGAATTAAATTTTATTTTGATGGCAATATATACAGTTGTTGAATACCTGCCATGAGCATGGTGGCATTCATTATCTAGCAAACTTTTTAAATGAAAAGAAATAGTTTTAATGAAATGCCAGGACACTTTTGATATAGACCTATATTCAAGAACTGTTGATATTACCATGTGAAAAAAATTAAACTCGATGTTTGTAAATAAGTAATATTTAACTTTTGACAATAAAATATGTGTTGCTATGAAAACTGCAAAAAGCCCGGTATTTTCTCGCATACCCTACATCCTCACCTTGAATAATTTTGGTCAGATTATTTCCTTTAAAATTTTTAATCTTCAGAAATATACTGACATTCTGCAAATGTTCCAAGTCAAAAGTAGTTTATTCTGTATGTGAGTAATAAATATAAATTAAATAAAATATATCATTGAGCTAGTTTTCTGTTCCTTAAAATCAATCAGTTAATTCATCTCAAGCCAGAAAGGAGTTTGTGCATAGAAACAAGCTTTCTACTGATTTCTCCCTCTAATTTCTCAAAACAATTTTTTTTATTGTTACAGGTATTGAATCACACTATGAAGGCACTCACTTTTTGGAGAATATATTATCTACAACGAGGGAATATATTGAAAGCAAAGGAAGTCCCTGCAGTCGGCGATTTTACTGTCTTAAATGTGGGCGGTCATACAACTCAAAGTATACTCTGCAGAGACATCTTACATTGGAATGTGGAAAAGCACCAAGTTTTAAATGTCCCTATTGTGTGTTTTCTACAAAACATCGACACACTCTAAAGAATCATATTATTCACTTACACAAAACTAATGTGAAAAACAGTTTTTAAATACTCTCATGGATACACAACTATGTTAGTACATGACTTAGAAACCAAATTAAACTAGGGTGTGCTAGCACAAAATAAGATCTCAATTTAAATACCAATCATTAAATGTATATGTTTTAATGTGCAAAATAAAAAGTTCAAAATGTTTATTTAATGATTATTTAACCTTATACTTTAAGTTGTTTAAAATATTACTCTTCCGCTTTATTGGCATTGGTACTTATGTCAATCGGAAATTAAACAAAGTATACCAGCTTGAACCATACAACATACTTACACATGATTGATATGAAAACAACTTACTAATGTTAGTTGCACAGCATTAAAATATCATGCAATAAAAAATTTGCCCATTTGACCAAGTTGTAATTTTAATTTAATAAATGCATGGAATGCAATTTAATTTTATTATATAAATCGCATATTTAATATATGAAATTTACTTTTTATTTTTCATTTCGTCTTAGTGACCATTTAGGTTTTATGCATGCATTGCTTATACTAAAAAAATAGGATTTTAGAAGTTATAGTTTACTCACATTTGTGCTAAGGAGAATGGGAAATCATTAAGGAGAAACCAGCCTCATTAAACTCGACCAAGATTCAAACCCTCATCTCCCTATCACAGGTAATCCAGTTAAACACAGATGTGATGCATTAGACCACCGATGTGTATATAAAGAAGTTCAAATATTTAAAAGTTCATTAGGTTTTTTTTAAATATTCTTTAACAGTGTTATGTATTTGTATGTTAAAACACATAAGTTGCTCTGACATTTACAAAATATGACGAGTTATTAAGGTGGGATGAAAAGTTGACTGTGCAAATTAAATACAATAGTGCTTCAAAAGGTACATTTAATTTAATCTCGTATACATAGTAATATCAAAAATATTATTATTGAATTTATGTAATCAGCATAATGTCATCTGATGAGAAATATTTTAAAATAATAGAAAAAGTTATCTCAAAATGTCAGGATTCCGATGGCAAATAATTAAGAACTGTTGAAATTCTAATATGTAGAAATTCAAAATAAAGTATGCCATGGATAACTCAGTGATTAGAGCATTGGCATATTAAGCCAAAGGGCCTGGCTTCGATTCCCAGGTCTAGCTGTCATTTTTATATCTAAATAATATGACATTTAAATGCAGCTATAAACATAACTAAAAAATATAATAGCTTGGCTATTTAATCCATCTATACTTTTAATACTGCTAAATTGTTCTACTAACTGAGCTATTATTATTGTTATTGAAGACTGATGTCTCAATTACATGTTTAAGGAACTACATTCATAGTCTGGTAATAGTTTTAATATGACTAGAAGTATTAATTGATCAACTATCATTTATAAAAACAAAGTTTAGTCTTGTGGCATGATGGCTATTTTAGCATGTTCTTAGAATATTTTTAATGAATATAGGGATAATGTAGTGTAAGGGATGGGCATGGAGGTGTGGAATAATAAAGACATAATTTTATATTGACTACATATAGTATAGAACCTTTGATAGTTCAACTGGGAAACCTTTTTTGTAATCTTTTTGAACCCTCCACAATATTAATTCCTGTGTAAGATATATTTTATAAATAAATCATTCAACATTATATGAATGAATCAACTTACATTTATAAATTCTTAATATACAAATTATAAAATAACAAATTAAAGTTTAATTTATCTACTAGTTTGTCTTGTGCGATTTAATAATATACTTATTTCTGAAAGCAAAGGTTTTTCCAAACCTTGATTATTACTGAAAACATAATTTTTTTAAAAACCTTGAATATTTCTTAAGAGCAAGTGTTTTTAAGCCCTCACATACTTACGAAAGCAAATATTTTGCCTAACCTTATATCATTTCATTTCCAACTGTAGTCAATAGTATTTTATTCCATAAAAACAACACAAATAATATTCTGTGTGTCTATTTTGTACTTTGTTTTTTTCCCTATATATTTTAGTTAAAAGTAAATTATTAAACTAGAGTGTCTTAGCTATTCTCTCATCATTCCAAAAATCTACAATCTATATTTTCAAAATAGTATGTAACATATCAGGGCTGTCCAACTTTAAGCTAGCTAAGAGTCTCATTTTACATTCCTAGACAGTGTGCACACTTAGAAATTAAGCTTTTACAGTATCAACTTTTTTTACTTTCTTGCTATTTAACAAGTAGAGAAAATATTGTGATAATCAAAAAAATCGAACTTAAGATTTTGATTAATGTTGATGTTTCATGACCCCCACAAAAAAGTTGTTTTTGAATTTCTGTGTGTCTGTCTATCTGTACCTTGGACTAAAGCCTAAACTATTTTACCGATCGGGTTAAAACCTGGTATCTAGGGTTTTCATAGGGTCTCCCCCAAGAGGTTTTTGGAATTGGATAGCAAACCCTAAAATTAAGGGTAGTGTACTGAAGGACAAAAAGAGAAAAAAAATATTTTCTCGAAATCGGCTCTAGCGATTTTGATTAAATTTCATTTCTAAACATTTATAAATATTCCAAACAAAATGGCTACCCTTAATATTTCGGCAAAATGACTTTGAGAGTTCTGGTCTAATGTGTAAATTCTTACTTTTTATCATATCTCCGTAACAATTTGAGATATAAAAATTGCTTGTTATTGCCAGTATGTAGGGCTATTTATAATACAAATCTTTTGTTTGAAACATATTAAATAAACCCAATAACTTTCAAGCTATATGCATATATATATTAACTTTTCTAACACTAAAGGTTAAAGTATTGCGATCCTAAAAAAAATCTAGCCTGAAATGTTGGTGGACTTCGACGTCCCATGACACCCCCCTTCCCCCGCCTCCCCCCAAATCCTAAAAAAAGTGTTTGCAATGCCCCTCTGTTTGTGTGTCTGATTAACCCTAAAATTAAGCGTAGTTAAGTTAGGAGCAAAAAGAGAAAAATTGATTTTTTCAAAATTGGTTCTAATAATTTTGATTAAAATTCGTATCTGGGTGTTGATTAAGGTTATAAACAAAATGTCTATTTTCATTTTCCCATGAAAATTACTTTTAGCTACTTTACAAAATCAGAAATTTCCAAATATCTGCTACTATTGAAGATACTAAATAAGTTATTATTGCAAAATTGTAGCACTATTAAAAATAAAAAAACTTTATTTGAAATATATTTTTATAAAATCAATAGTCTGAGATATTGGAAAATATATTAATACAATTTTGTGAGTTTTAGTTGTACAGAGATACTACTTATGTTTTAACGCAATAATTCTCTAATGCCTTATAATAATTAAATATAAGTAAGTCTCTTAAAAAGTTTATGTTTTCCCATTAACCTCTTAGGAGAAATGTTTGTACCACAATGATCTATCTCCATAATTTTAATGAATCAAATAGCCGAAGCTATCATTTATGCATTTTATTGAGGATAACACCATTTAGATATCATATTCTACAAATTGAAAAATGACACCTGGACACGGGAATCGAACCCGGGATAATTGACTTAGTACGCCAATGCTCTTACCACTGAGCTATCCAGGATCCGTCCCGTGCCCATGGTCATTCTTCACTCATCACTTATAGTTTAAGGCAGAGTCTATGATATTATAATATAATTGTCAAATGGCTGCAATACCATATGCCAATTACCTAGTCGCGGGTGGCTGCATTGTCTGATGGCTGCGATCTTATATAATCATATGTTTATAAGCTGACGACTTCTGCACGTCCATCATAGACTCTGCTTTAAACTATGAGTGAAGAGTGAAGAATGACCATGGGCACAGGACGAATCATGTATAGCTCAGTGGTAAGAGCATTGGCGTACTAAGCCGAAGGTCCCGGGTTCGATTCCTGTGTCCGGGTGTTATTTTTCAATTTTCAGAATATGATATCCTTAATTTTAGACTCATTTGTCAATATTTACGTTTTTTATTGGTCAAAATTTATGAATGAGTAACTTAATACCAATGCTATGACCTGAACATGTGTAATACCTAATAAAATGTTAAAATTTTAACTGGAAGCCAAAATTTTAATACGAAGTGTTGACCCTTGTGGACCCAATATTGATCTTTTTTATTGGTCCAAACATACAAATGAGGGCATTAATTCTTTAAAAATAAAATTATAAAATTTAAAACCAGGACTCAAATAATGTTTTACGTAAGATAGTGCAATTTTTGCTTGGATTTGCTAGTGTATATTATCTCGTCTCATATATATATTTCACGAGCTTTGAGTAAATATCTCCCTCCATTTTTAAACAATAGAACAAGAAAGTCTGTGTGGAGTTCCGTACCATTTATTTTAGTTAAGAGTGTTATAATAATTTATATACAGTACAGTATAGCATATAAGACATATAATACATTTTACACAATTTAAGTGTGATCATGTTTAAGGAACTTCTGGATGACGTTATTTTTTTAACTTTCTAGTGCATCACGGGTCGCAAAATATGCTTCCTAGGGCCACAGGCCACCAGTTGGACAAACCTGTAACATATTTTAATTGTGTGTATTAATAAATTGCTCACATTAGTAAGCTTATACTTTTATTTAGTGTACTTAAGCTTATTTAAAGTATAATGTTAAATGTTTCAATTCCAAAGAGAGAAAAAATAGTTTGAAGATAATGAATTTCTTATATCTTCAATAACAACAAAACAAAACATGTTAATAGTTGGGCAATGTCTGAAAATATATACTAACAATGAATTTATATGGACTTGGTAAAATGTGGTTGAATAGAGATAAGATTTAGAGCTGTGGTTTTGTCATGTTGCCTCAACAGTAAATATATATTACATGGTAGTAAATTTTATATATTACATTTTATTTAGAAATTCTAACTTAAAGGATTTATATTAAATCCTCAATTTATCTGGTTAATTTTCCCAGAGGTTTCTGCGTAAGTTGAATTTGCTTAGATATGATATGTTTGACATTTATGTTTGCTTAAAAGAATAATTAATGCTAAACAGAATGAAACAGTATGAAAATAAAACTTTGATAAAATTACTTGCACTCATGTTAAAAACAAACAAAATGCTAACAACACTATCAGCTGTATATCCATTTACTATGAACACCATATATGATGTTTAAAATGTTTCTTGCAAGATAGTGATGCTAGTGGTAAGTATAAATACTGTAACTGTTTATCTACAAATCAGCATAAGTCGAGTGGTATTTGAAAAATGTGCTAGAATAAGAATATTAATTTCAAACTTTGGCTTAACACACCACTGCTCTACCACCTGAACTAACAAGAAACTTGGATATGTTTTCAGCTAGCTCATTTGGTAGTCCAGTGATGCATTTGGTCAAATGTTTAACTTTACAAATATATATTATATATTTAATTTTAGTAAAAGGGGTACTCTTTATTTCTATATTCCATAAACCCCTAATATCAACATATCTATTTTAATCTTTCCTCATGAATATAGTGTACCAACTTTTTCTGAGAAGAAAATATTGAGTCTTAATCTTTATGTATGTTTTAATGCATCATGAATCACACAAAAACATATTGAATTATATGTTGGTGCATTTGGTCGGTCATCTATTGAGATTAATGAGATGGCACATAAATTATATTAAAGTGAATAGGGTTTTTGTGTGAAAAAATATACGATATAACATGCATAAACATAAATTCAATTAATATTCTAATTTATGAACAAACCATATTTTTTATGAGAGACTTTTTGAACATCTCCAATAAATGACTAACAATCAAATCTTTCTCAATTCTGGCATAAATTTTTAATATCTCTATTAATCCATTAATCAAACATAAAGTCCACTAGTCTTTCTTATGTAGCTTAATCCATAATCTGATCGTACAAGGACTTTCTCAGCCTTCAAAAATAATCCTTTTGTACTAACTATTTCTAAATTTCTGACATGTGTAACAGATGGAAAATTCAGCAGCAATAACATCTAAACCCGCTTTAGTGGCCGCATGGTCTAAGGCACTACTATCGCATTATCTCATGGGGAAATCAGGTTTTAATCTCAGTCAAATGTACTGAGTGTGATTTTTACAAAATTGTTTTCCATTCTTCCTCCTTGAAAATGTGTGTACACTTTCTCTAAATATATCCTTCCTAATCTCTAAACTTATTAGTGTAATTAGTACATAAGAATTTAGCCTGAAAGGGTAGTAGATACGGTACTAAAATAAATAATCTAAGTTTACACAAGTTGTTTATGAATAACACTGACAAACTTTATAAGATAATAGGTGGAATCAAGTTGGGCAACTTGGATATAGGAATATATAGTTGGCGGTGTCCTACTTTGGCGCTTCAGGGCATCAAAACATCGCTTGGAGGTAGGCTGAAATTTCGAGATTTTTGCCACCGTGCAAGCTTTAAAACATACTACTATGGAATTCTTAACATAGTCTCTGTGCTTAGCAAACAGACAGCAGTGATGAGGATCTTGACAGGCATTGAGAATGTAACATGAAGATACAGAATAAGGAACAAATTAATTAGGGATGGCTCAAAATATAATTGAGGAGACACTGAAGGAAAAAAGGTTGTTGTGGTTAGGTAATGTAATGAGAACAGAATGCCCAATAAAGCCTTACAGAGCAAAGAAAAGTATAGAAGACCTATCGAAGACCACGGACAAGATGGATGGACCCAGTGCAGAAGGACACAGAGGCTAAAGGAGTGGACTGGAGACATGTGACACAGGGTGGAGTTTAAAGAGATTAACAGGAATGGAAGAGCAGGAGTGGACTAGAGACATGTGGCTGACGGAGAAGTTTGAGGAGATTGACAGGAATGGAAGAGCAGGAGTGGAATAGAGACACGTGGCTGATGGAGAAGTTTGAGAAGATTGACAGGAATAGAAGAGCAGGAGTGGAATAGAGACACGTGGCTGATGGAGAAGTTTGAGGAGATTGACAGGAATGGAAGAGCAGGAGTGGACTGGAGTTGTGTGGCCGAGGGAGAGGTTTGAGGAGATTTATAGGAATAAAAGAGGATGTGCCAGACGACCTGCACAAGCAGAAACGTTGGATGATGATGATGATGAAAATAAAATTTCCAAATTTAACATATTGGGAATACACATTTCTTTCAAACCACTAGCTATACCTGTCATTAAATATTGTATTAGTTATTTTTCTATCTAACCAACAAGTAAAGTTGGAAACTTAGATAATATATACTGTAAATGTGTAGTAAGGTAAGTAAAACACCAAAAATGTCTACAAATATGTGAACTAAAACCCCTAAACTAATTGATTAAAAATAATCCAGATATCTTAATATTACAACATATACCAATCCTTAAGTTATAATCCCCCCCTCCCCTCTGCCCAACTTTGGGGTTGCCATGAGTAGCCTATGTTCTACTCACCCCAAATAATTAAGCAATACATTCTTTAGATTAATGTATATTGTAAAAAATACAAGTATCTTCCTTATGTCAGTAGACCACCAAAGTTGTTTCAATGTACTCAACTACTATTGACGGGTGTTTTTTTGTTAAAATTAATTTTTAATATTGATACTCTTCATTCTACACCACATTTTGTAATGGGCACACGAATAACAAAAGTGGTTAATTTTTAACATAAATATATATTACATCAGCAAGTAGGTACTTAAAAAACTGAAAGTGGCTTAATATGTAAAATTGATTTCTTTTAAATTTTATTTCACTGCTCTACAAAATTATATAATCGTTAGGGCCTATATCCTTTATATCTGCTCAAAAGTGATTGAAATATCTTAAATTCGTAACCACAAAACACAAAATAAAGTGTCACTACAAGTAGTCGGGTATTGAACCAATCACTTTGGAAATTCATTTATAGTACATTTTAAGAAACTAGGGTTTCGAATGTCTTACTGACAAAAGTCAAAACTTTAAAATCAATGTATACTTTCAGAAAAAGGTTGAAAGATCATTTGATGAGTACTCAAGTTTTTTAAAATTAAAAATACAAAATTTTTACACTCTTATCTATAACAGTAATTATAAACTCTTGGATCTAAGTTTTAAACATTAAGCCTCACTATTTTTAATACTAATATTATGTTATATCTAGCAAAACATTAATATTAGTAGCTCATAAATTGTAAGGATGGTAATGAAGTGAAAACTGTAGAGTATAGATAAATAAGTAAAATCAAAAATTAGTTTTATTTGTAAACTTTTAATTAATAACTATAAAATTATGAGCAATTTCTTTATTTAATGGTTTTATAATCTACCTTTTAATGAACATATTCTGCTCTCGATCAATAAAAAAATTCTGGACAACTAGATTTTGTGTTTCCTTAATTTTTGATATTAATTAAGCTATGTCCCAAAGTGATAAAAATAAAAATGGTATCCACTGTATTTATAATAAATGGAGCTAATTCATCCAAAGCCAGAGAGGAATGTTCTCTTATAAATGTTTTTCTGCAAACTTATTACTTTAACTCTCTAAACTAATTGTTTATTTATTTGATTGTTTCAGGTGTTGAATTTCAATATGAAGACATGCACTTTTTGGAGGATATTGATCTGCAAATGTTATCTATTAATAAAGTTGGAAAGAATATTAAAGGAAAAAGAAATTCTGCCAGACATCGGTTTGAGTGCCCAAAATGTGGGCGATCTTACACTAGAAAAGATAATCTTCAAAGACACATTACATTGGAATGTGGAAAATCACCAGGCTTTAAGTGTCCTTTTTGTGTTTTTTCTTCAAAGCGTCAACACAATTTAAAAACCCATATTAATCATGTACACAAAACTAGTGTAGACAGTAACGATCAATGTATAACTTATTTTGGGGACTTATCATGATATTTTAAACACAGGTTTACATCCGCACATGACTTAGGAACAAAATTAACTCTAAACAATAAATGTGTAAAGGGGCTTCATAACTAAATTTAGTTTGCTAAGCAATCTGAAACATAATTTCAACAATAGCTGGTTACATTCTTATAGATGTTTATAAAGCTATCACCATGTTCATAACATCTGTGGTTCCATATCAAAAACTGGATCTATCCTTATCACAATATGACTTGTTGGTTGTTCTTACTTATTCTAATACATTATAAACGCAGGTATGACCGTTCCTCATATTATGGATGCTTTAAGTTTGATTCAACACTATAAAACTATCCACTGAGTATATTTTAAAGTAATTTAAACTATTCATATTTCATCATGTTGCGTACCTGCTTTGGTGGCTGCATGGTCTAAGGCATCACTCTCGCAATAGTCTACCGATGACAAGGAGATCGGGATACTGAGGGTTTTTTTTCACAACTGGTTTTACTCTCTCTCTCTCTCCACGCAAATGTTTGTACACTTCACGTAAATCCAATCTTCTTTGTGCTGCAACTAACACTCTTCTCAGCTTATTTACACAATTTATTACTTCCTCACACTTCTTTCAATTCAACATTCAGAAATGAAGGTAGATTATTTCTTGACTTGTAACAATTTGACAAACGCAATCACATTCAAATATACATACATAGTACATACCACCAATAAAAACACCCACATAAGATAGTTAAGGTTAAGTGCTAAAACACCTCTACAAAAGCTTATGGTCACAGTAGTTTATTTTTTAGTTTGTTACTATTTTATTATACTGATACAGCCAATCTGGTGGCTTGTCTCTTCCTTGGTTTTATTTTTTCAGTACCGCGTCTTACCACCTTCAGGTCATACCCACTCTTTTTTTTCCTTCTTAGCACTCCATCTTACTACTCGTTCAGGTTGTCGAGTTGTACATTTATCTACTAATCACACTAATGTGTTAGGTATTAGGAAGGTGGAATGTATAGGAAGTGTACCCATATTTGCATGGAAGAAGAGTAGAAAATCATTCAGAAGAAACCACCTTTAGCACACCCAACAGAGATTAAACCCCAGTCTCCCTATCTTTGGCATACTGCTCTAGTGTGAGAGTAGCACCTTAGACCGTGTGGCCACCTAAGTGGTTCTTTCTTTTCTTGACTTTAAGATAACTCAGCAGCAAAATATACAAAACCAGCGAATAAACAATGCATTTAAGCCTTAAAATTCTAGGTAAAATATTGTAAACAAAATATATACATTTATTGTAAAAAATATCAAATGTACTGTAATAATCTGGCCGAGCTATTATACATTATCTGACGCCAATATGTAAGGTCGGGGTAAGCTTATCCCTCTCCCACTATTTGACACAAATATGTAAAGTGACTGGGGCGTGCTTATTATATATTATAACCGCATTCTGACACTGAAATGTAAGGTGGCGTGAGCTATCATGTTCCAAGTGAGGGGTCTAAGCGAGAGACTCAAGAAAACACAACCAATCACGTACACTACTGTTGGCTTAGTTCACAAAGCAATCTGCTCTCATACATTGCCGTCAAACTCATGTCACCTTCTGTCATGTCGTTCACCCATCCCCGGTCAACATTTCGCTTGAGAACCGTAACTTCCCTTGGCAGCAGTGGGATCACAACTCTCTAACCACTGTCTTAACCATTGTTTAACCATTGTCCTAATCATGGTTACGCTCATGGTGAATGAGGCACGCCATCACTAAATGGACTCATATTAATACACACTTGACAGCGGTCTAGAACCAACTGTACGAACTAATTTCTTACGCCAACTGTCTGGAACTAACTGCCCAGAGCTCTGTTATAGGATACACACTAGCTAGAGTCTGCCAACTAGGAGATTCCAGTGACGGCATAAAGCACCAATCAATGGGCCTAGATACATGTCATTCAAAACCATTTAATACTCGAACATCACTTCTCACAGATTCAATCCTCTCCCAATGGAGTCAGCAGTTATAGGCCTACGTGCAAATACACAGGAAATACCTAACTTTCCAGATACTTGCCCCTACAATTATTAGCTGACCGGTGAAAGTTGAACTTAACAATAGATATTAAACATGTTGAGAATAAATCCACTAAATTGAGAGCCTCACAATATAGTAAATATGTTGGATTATATATATTCTTTTTAGCATTGCGTCTTATTACCCGTTGGGGCTATATACTTATGTTCTTATTACGCTAATGGTTTTAGGGATTAGGGAAGTCATATTTATAGGAAGTATACCCACATTTGCTTGGAGGCAGAGTGGAAAACCAATCTGGAAAAACCCAACTCAGTACACATGACTGAGATTAGAACCTCAATCTCCCAATCATGGGCAGTCTAGTCTACGGTGAGAATAGCACACTAGACCACCCGGCCATCGAAGTGGGTGATTATATTTTAGATAGTGAAAAAGTTAGTGGTACCTCTTATTTCAAATCCGTATAGTTACACCTTATTTATAAACCAAAAATAAATGTAAATTCATAAAATGAATTGTGTGACATCTCTTTTAACTTCTACCAAGGCGCCTGAGTTGGTGTTGCGGTGTAGCTTGAGACAAGGAAAAATAGAGTGACAATATAAGCACACTTTTACTAACTTGACTGCTTTGATTAAGAAATCTAAGAATTTTAGTTACACCTATCTTTTTTCATCTACTATCTTACACTTTTTTATTTCTTGCCCCATGCAATGCATTTCATATTATCCCTTCTGCTCATGAAACGGGATATACTATACTCTCTGCTAAAAAAAACATAACTCTACAGCTGTGCTAAAGATACACTATTCACTTTATTTGCAAACATTTAAAATAAAATTTACAAACACAATACAAACTATGTTAAGTGTAAGTGATGTCCATCGTATTCTAGGCATACAATATCTATCTTTACTTTATTCTCAAACACATTACATAATCTTTCAGTTGTAATAGACCATGTGTTACTTTTAAGCCCTATTCTTGACTCATCAATAAGTATGGATTATTTTTTTAAACTTTGGATTTGGTTAATTCTCGCTGAACAGTAGCTCAGCGCAACTCAGAAATTCCAAACATAGCGCAAAAAATAACAGCTACAAATATAGTGTAAAATATTTGGCAATAATTACTGACGAGTGACTTTCCGATCATTATATGTGCATAATTACTGATAGTGAGTATATAATTTTTAAGTATTTTGATAAATGTATTAAATAGATACTGTATTGTTTAGTTATGTATAGTATACACACAATTTTATTTATCATTCCAATAAGGATATGGGTACATCAATACGATAATAAATTAAAACTTCATGTTATACAAAATGGTGTCTCAATAAGTTTTTTTCGCCTGTCTCTCTCTCTCATGGTAGCAATACAAATGTTTTTTAAACCTTCTATTTGTTTTATAACAGTAGATGACTTACAGTAGAACTCCAACTATCCAGATTAATGAATGCCGGACGTGATCCGGATATGCAGAAATCTGGATAGTTTGATTAATCATTTAATTAGGGCACTGTTTCGAAAGAAAACACAAAAATTACTCTAAAATCACTTTTTTTTATTGGTTTTGCAATGATACAGTGAATTGGAATCACATTATATTACTGTAGTAAAAAAATACAGTAAGTTTAAACTTATTGCTACTGTAAACAAGAATAGAATGATTTTGAATCGGGGGTGGGGATGGCATACCGTCTTGGAATGGCAGAGCGGCCTGCCGGTAAATACCATCTTCATTCGCGGTGATGTAGCGTGACAAATTTCAGTACTGTAGAGTACAGTATTTTCCTTCTTTTTTTTCTTTTTTTTCCTGATAACAATCTGAATGACGAGTTCGGATAAATGGAGTTTTACTGTATTTAACTTGTGAAACACTTTCAATGCAAATTGCTAGAATTATAATAATTATACTATCAATGGTTCTGTATTTCACAAACCATCATAATAAATGGTCAAGTGGTCTTGGGGTAAAGTGCTTTCCTCAAGACCCACTGTTTATGGGTTCAAACCCAGCTGAGGTCAATGGATTTTTTTTAGTGATAAAAATCTGTAACACAACTTACTTTGAAGAGAAACTAAAGCTGTCAGTCCCATTGGGAATTTGGCATATAACAGAACCCTGGCAGTCATGTGAAAATATATTTTCGTTAAAATTGATAAGCTCATTTGCAATTGCTCAAAGAAATTCAGTGTGGAAGGCAACGAGGGACCACCACTCTTCCTAAACTCCTCTAGTACATGAGATTTCTACCAGATGGTACAGGCAGCACTAACCAGCCGAAGACCCAGCTCTGGATGGACAGAAATAACACCAAACCAACTTCCATGTTGTTGATTTAAGGATAATAGTAAATGAAAAGAAAATAGTATTTTCTAGCCCTCATGTTTCTTATGAATTGAAATACACATATCTTAGCCAAAAAGTTTATAGATATACGATCACGTATTCATATGCAGCCCATGTGATCTGCAGCTGCCTATTCACTACCAATTAATACATATTAAATCACACTAATAAGTAAATTGTTATTAATATTGATCGCAAATATATGTTTTAATTATGTTTGTATTTTTATTTAAAAAATCAAAGTATAGTTATGTTTTATTAGACTGTGTGTTTGTAATATAAGCTCTTGGTAAAAAATACATACCTATAGTATAGTTTAGCCATTACATTCTGTAAACAGATACATATTGTTTTAGACTTTGTTTGGATTCTGTAAATAATTAATAGATAAAACAATATGGTAGTTATTTAATCATCTTATTACACAACTCTTTTTTTTTAACGTGGTTTGGTTTTAAAATGGATCTATAGTTGACACCAATATTGAGTAACTAATCTATGTGTGTTGAAGAATAACTATATAGGCTGAAATATATATGTATATATATATATTGTTCTTAACATTGCATTTATGTGTATAACCTGAACAGATAGTAAGTAAGATGAGGTGCTAATAATAATAAAAATAATATTAAATTTTTGGTAACCATAACTTTTAGCACAAAATTTAGAAAACCATCACTGGAATTAATATAACTAACTGTTAAATAAAACAAAATTACACATAAATAAAAGATCACTTTAAAAATTTCTTGAGATCAATCCAGGTAACCCCACAGAGCAATCAGCTATGCTTACATTGAGCTAGATGGCCACACTTAAAAGTTCCATATTTAACACCTTTGCAAATTATTATCATGTTAATAGTTCTGGTAAACTTCAAAGTTGTTAAATAAATGGAATTGGTTTCAAATATATTTAGTCTAAACAAATGGTTACTGCCAATACTGGTACTAAGGTAAAGCTTATAAATAGTAATTCTTCACATTATATTTATAGATCAACAACACCAAATAAAACAAATAATGTTTCAATTAACAGGTGGGTAAAGTGTGTCATTTGTTTGCAATTAACAGGTGGGTAATGTGTGTCATTTGTGTTCAATAAACTTTAATATCTGGTATATTATGTTTGGTATATTTAAACCTTATAGGCTTATGGTAACATTAATAAAAACACCAAATCATGAAATAGTTGTATCTTCATGCTGAGAAAGAACTTAATAGGTATCATATGATTGATAGCACACGCTGCAAAATAATAAATGATTTACTATAATACTTTGCAACAGTTGTGAGCACCAGTAGTGCATTCACAGGCTGGAAGGAGAGTGCTCACTTAAGTACATTTTTGCCCAATGTTTCACTTTCATTTTCTAAAACTAATTTTATTATTGTAATTGTTTCAGATGTTGACTATCATTATGGAAATTCTGAGTTTCTTAATCTACATAATTTATCCACCAATATGTTGTTAAAAAATATTGAAGGAAAAGAGGATTCCATCGGCCATCGATTTGAATGTCCCAAATGTGGTCGATCTTACAACAGAAAGCATAATCTCCAGAGACATCTCACACTGGAATGTGGAAAAGCACCGAGCTTCAAGTGTCCTTATTGTGTTTATTCTTCAAAACGTCAACATAATTTAAAAAATCATATTATTCATTTACACAGATCTAGTATGGACAATATCTTTTAACAAAAGATTATATTTTGGTGCTTGAACATAATGTTTAAAACACATAATTATATCAGCACATGACTTAGAAACTATATCAACTTTAGGATATATATGATATGACAAAAATTACATATCTATCATCATTTTGTATTTATTTATGTATTTAAAATAAATGGATACCTAACAAATCTCTGAGCTTTTAAACATATTACAAATTGTTATTTATAATAAAACCAATAAACATACCTTTCAGTTTTAATTCACTGCAGTGATATTTTATCACTGGTGTATCAGTCAAATAGCAAACATTCTAACCACAAACCCATTAAATGGACAAATTTGTTTTATAAAACTATGTGGCCAATCCTTCTGATGAATTACTGTAACAGGACGGTGATATTATTTAAATCTGTTGCTATGAACAATACAATATCAAATCTCAATAAGTTATACTTAAAAACATTTGTATACTAAAATCAGCCTTATACAGCCACAAACTATTGCATAAAATTTTTATGTTAATAACGTGTATAACTCTAATACTTGAAACTTGGTTTTACAAAACTATCACCTATCCTAGATAAATAGTATGGTCATTAGTATAAAATCTTAGCACAAAGATTTTTTTTTAATCTTCTCACTCACAACGCACAACCTTATTTTGCAGCTCTTATAAACAATCATGTTTACATTTGTATTACTTGCTTACTTAATCTACAGCATTAGGAAATCGAAAGTTCATTGTTGCACTTAAAAAAGCATGCCACCTATCCCAATATTGAGCTAGTCCTATCCAGTCTGCCTCATTAAACCCTATCCCTATCTTGAACTAGTCCTATCCAGTCCACCACATTACACCCTATTTCTTTCAGGTCCATTCTAATGTTATCTTCCCATCTGCGTTTATGTCTTCCCACTGGTTTCTTCGCATTGGGTTTGCCAGTCAGTACCCTGACCAGTTCTATATTCTTCCACTCACGCGGCATATCCTGCCCATTGTAATCTATGAGACTTTATTATACTAACGATATATTGTGATCAATATAGAGTATGTAGCTCATAATTATGTAACCTCCTTCACTCCCGAGTAGTCTCATCCCTTTTTGAACAACATATTTTCCTAAACACCTTGTTTTCTATCACCATAATTGTTGATGTTCATGTACGGTAAGAGACCACGTTTCATGCCCATAAAGAACAACTGGTAAAACTATTGTTTTGTATATTCTAAGTTTTACATTCCTTGAAAGCAGGCGAGATATCAACAACTTTCTGACCAAGTAGTAGCATGCAATTCCTGACTCTATTCTTTCCCTAATCTTCACTCTAATATTGTTATTGCTAATTAAAACTGTACCTAAATATTTAAACTCATTAACTATGTCGAGTTATTTGTTATTTTAAGTAATCTCTAAATCATCATCCTCAATCTTTATCCTTTGTGTGATCATATGTGTAGAATTGTAAGCGTTCCCTTCTAAATCTATTTTCTCACTAGCCTTTAATAAAATTGCTGTATTTCTTGCAAAAGCCTGCTTATTATTACCTAACAAAGCTATATCATGTGTTCATCTTAATGGTTGCATTGTATTGAATAATGCCAACCCTTACCTACTCTCTTGTAACTACCCTAATATCATACTCTAAGGCTATAATAAAAAGTAATGGGGAGAGGGAATCTCCTTATTGCATTTCAAAATATCTAATAGGGTAAATTCAACCCATATCCTGCTATGTGTATCAGTCAAACATACCTCAGATTGACAAGTTATTTTGGTATCCCAAACTTAACTAAAATTCTTATATAATTTGTTTCTTTTAACTCATTCATATGCCTTTTTAAAACCTATGTTTAATTGATATACCATCATGCTGTATTCTCACTTTTTTCTAATGTTTGTATAAAAGTAAAAAATCTTAGCTAGTGTTCATTTATATACTCAAAATCTACTCAGATGATCCCCAACTATTTCCTCTGCAAATGGCATCAGTCTTATTAAAAGTGTGTTGGATTAAAGTTTATAGCATGTTGTTAGTGGTAAGTTTAATTTGAATTAAACTTGAAAAATATATCCAAGCCTCCCATTTGAGACCTATAACATCTGCTTAGTGTGAATACAAAGATAGTTTCAGTTTTTTTTAGCACAGGTTAACCCTTTTAGTGCCACGAGCCGATCTAATCGACTCCACCTACTATCTCTAAAAGTGCCACAATCCGATCTGATTGGCTCCACCTACTACCGTTAAAAATGCCAGAGCCGATAAGGTTGGCTCTCTATATTTGAGCTAGTTCTTGCTTTATCTGATAGATAGTGTAGTAGTAATTATTATTATTATATATCACTGGAAAGAGAACATTTCCCTCTATTATTTAATATAATGTTGGCAACAAAAATCAACCGTAAATTGTTGCTACTGGAACTGGGAGTTTAGTACATTTACAATGGTGGATGGTCACATACTCAATCTGCTAAGTGCAATGCCGGTTTACATACGAGCTGCATGGAAAAACATAAGTGTGGCTAACATTCATACTGGTGTAAATAGTTTTGTAAACAGTTCTAAAATGTACGAGTTAAATTTTTCTGAGTTAAAAAAAATATAATACTTAGATTTTCATGTTATGACATGTGAATGAAAAGGTTTATTTACCAATGTGAGTAAATAGGTGTAATGACTTTATAAATTTATATAATGTGTAAAAAAAGTATATGATATAATTTATTATAAAAGGTTTTTTGAAAAATGCCGTCATTTTGTGTAGGCCTAAATATTTTATTCTTGAGGTAAGCAATATAATAAATCTTGCTGTAAGGTAAGCAATAACAGCCCAAAAATATCTGATCTAGGATATCAAATAAAAATGTCTGTAATTCCTATTTATAATCATATATATTCAAAACTTTACTTTCTTGTTTAAAACTAAATGCACTACAACAAAATGATATTGAAATTTATACATAATGTATTTTACATATATTAATTAGAATTAGTTTTGAAAAAAATTAAAAATTTAGAAATCAAATAATTTTAATTCAATTGTATTAATTTATTATTATTAAAGAACAGATATGGATTAAAATGATAAAAAAATCAAAATAATTTCTTCATGAATAAAGGTTTGGCAAATTTTCTTTCAAGCCCTTACAAAAATGAGGAAATAGTTGTGGCATTCTTTGTATACAAAAACTAACAGACCTCTGGCACTCTTCGCTTGCGAATTCTGGAATAGGCGTGGCACTAAAAGGGTTCAAGAACACCCAAGATGAGTGAACTAAAAATACCTTATTTTCAATCTTCTCTCACACCCACTTTAGTTTAAGAATTCTATCCAAAAATAATTTGGACAATGATGGTAGATATAAGCAATGCTTTGAAACATAGCGCCTTACTAATCTTTCCTACTGCATGCGGCCATTTGGTTTATTATGCCACTGCTCTAGAGACTAAGCTTTCCAGGTTATTATCCTTTTACACAAAATCAGAAGCAGTGTGAAGGGTAGTGAGGAAGGGTGAGGGGGGCTGTATAGTGATCATTGGGAGAAAATTCTGATAATCTTTATAACGTGTAGTCACTTATAATAATTCAGACAACAAGATACTTTCTAGCAATGCTGGTACTCCTATTCAGTTAATAGTGTGTTTGATAATTATTTTAAAATGTAATCAAGACAAAACACATTATTTAAATAGGTACCTACTTAATTACAGGTGTAACTAATCACCAACAACTAAATCATTCTATTCATTGCATTGTTTATTGCACTGTGTAAATAATGCTGAGATTAAATTGTGAACCACCCGCCTTGGTGGCGTAGTTGGCTAATGCGCTTGTCGTGTTGAGCCCGACTGCTGAGGACGGGGAGATCGAGGTTCGAATCTCGGTCGGGTGAACTGGGGGTGGTTTTTCCTAAATGGTTTTCCACTCTCCTTCCACGCAAATTCAGGTTCACTTCCTCCAACTCAACCTTCCCAATTCCTAATCCATTAGAGTAATTAGTACTTAAAGCGTATAACCCGAACGGGTAGTAAGACGCGGTGCTAAATATTATTATTATTATTATTATTATTAAATTGTGAACCAGTACACAAATGTTTTGTGAAGCCTTTGGTGAATAGTGCTAGAGGGGTACAAGTTGGAGATGTAAACAAAGTATGTCACGTGACATTTTGCCGGTATAGCCCTATCCATAAAATCTGGAGCTAGCTTTGTCAGTGCAATGTAAACAAAATTGTTAGTTCTAGTCTAATTTTGACAGGACTCACTTAAAAATAGAACAAAATGCATCAGGACATTAGTCCACATGTGGGATAGTATATGGGAAGATAATACAATTCATCATCGTCATGGTGACCTGGCGGTCTAGGGGTAAGGTGTCAGACTTCTGTGCTGGCGGCCGGGGTTCAATCCTCGGTCCCGGAACAGATTTATCTGATTACCAAACCCTTCCTTCACCTCTGACAAGACATCTTGTGAATGTGGGGAATGCCAGGCCTCCACCGTGGTTCGGATTCCACGTTAAACTGTAGGTCCTCCATTTCATCTCACAATCACCCTATCATTACACATTAGCGTAAGTGCGTATAACCCGAACGGGTAGTAAGATGCGGTGCTAATAATAATAATAATCATCGTCATCATCATCATGAACTGTTTCCAGCCCTTGACCACGTCCCTTTAGTAAAAAATAATATTTCTCACCAAATAAATCACAAAGTTTTATTTCCCACTAGCATGATTTACAGAAACAAGTTAAGATCTTATTTTCTAGTATGCTCATTCATTAAAAATAGAATAATTTTAGATTTTCTAGAAATTTAAATTTTAAAATATTTGTGAATGCATAGTGCACTTTTTGTGACATATATTTCTGAGGCCAGAGTGATGAAGTTTAATTTTAGCATACAATTTTGAATAAAATTTTATTTTTCAGGTCTGTTAACTTAACACTATCTTTTTTTGTGAGACAGATTTACAAAAGGGGAATCAACCCTTTTGCATAGCTTTTACTTACAATTTGACCCATAAAACACATAATTTTCAATCATATTAATGTTATTTTAAAAAATAAATTCACATCAAAATGAATCCTGGATTTGCCTCTGTTGCAAAAAAACATTTTTCATGTGTATTTTAATTTTTTTCTATAATCAATAAATACAATATTAGTTCTAGCAATGACTATTAGAGTAGCCTACACTGATGGAATATGTAGTGTTTGTAAGCTCTTAGAAGAGAAATGATTTGTTTACATAAATTAAAACATTATAAAGTAGCTATTTAAGAAAGTTAAAAGGGGTATTGTTTAAATTTCTGTCAAAGAAAACTGTTTCAGGTGTATAATAATAACTATTAGAATTTATCAAAATTGTTTTATACATATTTATAAATGTTGATATAACCACCATCTTTGTCCAAAACGTTATTAAATATCTTTCACTTTTAAATGTTGTTTCAATCTTTGAGATAATCTCATTATTATGTTTACATTTTTATGAAACAATGTTTTTTGTGTAAGCAAAAATGTTTTAGATAAATTTAGATTAAGTGTTCTGTAGTACACTAATATATTTTATAACTTTTGTGCTGCACTAGTATTTTGTTCAAATAATCTACATCATTATATATATTGAGAGAGAGAAAGAGAGAGAGTTTGTCGATATTATGTATTTGCTAAGGACAGACATACAATTGTTTCCAAAAATATTAGGTTGGTCTAATATATAACACGTGTTTTACTAACTTTGCACATATTTTCAATGTGAACCATTCTATAATAAAACTATAAACCAGTGGTGCATCCATAGGTTTTGTGGTGGGGGTGTTACAGGGAAACTTTAAATTCAACCCATACATTGGACATATCTTAAGGTGGTATAGAAATGGACACGAGAAAAGGCCAGTGTTTTTGCAGTTTTTATGGCAAAACATTTTTTGGACAGAATAAATAAAATATTGCTCCAGTACAAACATAAGAGTTTAATTTTCTTCACACGGTGATATCAACAGTTGACTATCTGTCAAGGGTGTTCTGGAATTTAATAACAACTTTTTCTCTTCATTTAAAGAGTTTCTCATTTAATGCTGCTATGCTCATGGTGGATATTCAGGAACTGTTGATACATGTGAAAAAAAATTAAACTCTCTTTTGTACTGGGTCACTATTTTATTTATTTTAGCCAAAAAAAAAGTTTTGCTCTAAAAACTTCAAAAACACTGGCCTTTCCTCACATCCCTTCCATCCCACCTTAAATGCTTTGAATTATAGTTGTACTTAATATGGTTTAAGATGTATGGAAATTATTTGCAGTCTTGGTAAATTCCCTACAATCTGAGTGTCTATTTTGCTACAAACCAATATGTAAATATAGTCTGGATAAATGAGGGAAATAAATTGTTATAGTTTATTTTATGTTCATATACTATAAAAGAAACATGTATTATTAGGCTGTTTGTTAATTACTCACTTTGCCCCGGTGAGTTTTATTTGCAAGTGGATATAAGATAATGTAATTACAGAGCCTTCTTTTGATATGTTTTACCGTTTAGCCACAAGAGACCTGCAAAGAAAGGTCCACACCGACTTTAAAGTGGCTCCGCCATTTGGAATTTGAAATAGCTTATAGCCTTGACAAAATGTTTAAAAATGAGTTGGCCCAACGGCTAAATAATTTTATAATAATGGAAATTGATAAAAATAAAGAAAAAGGAAAAATAAATGACTAAGAGTAAATTTTTACTAAGAATTAAATCAGTGATCTACTCTTAACCCATTAGCTTATTTTTCCTTTTTCTTTATTTTTGTCAATTTCCATTATTATAAAATCATAACCTTGACAAAAATAAGAGTCTGAATAACCTCCAAATGTTTCAAATGTTTAAAAAATATGATGCCTTTAGAATCTGGAATTTCAAAGTTTAAACTTAATGTAAACAATGAAGAAAACAAATTTGTACACTTTGATAATTTCATTGATAGGAATATTATATTTTATAATAAAATGTTTAAGTGAAAATTGTAAAAAAATGATCATGATGTATTATTTTTTATTTTACAATTTTACTTGTTTATAGAAGTTAAACAGAAATACATGTAAACTGACCTAATAACATGACTTTTATTTGACTGTTTGTTTGTTATTTCACACAAAAAATATCATAGAACATCAATGCTTGAACTGAACTATAATGTAAAATGTTTTTTTTTTTTACAGTTTTATTGAAATATGAAATTTAAAAATCTTAAATGAAAAAAGAGTGCATATATTTTTCTTTTTACACCACATCTTAATGGCGCAGATGTCACAAGCAACAAAATGTCTTGAGTCATTATAATATGTCAAATAAAGTAAAATTTCAATCGAATCAACTTGATTACAAATATAAATTTAAATATAACAATGGCATATTCAAAGAAATTAAATAGACGTGTTTTACTGAAAGTGAAAGAAGTATTCTGGAGCTGAAGAACCTTAACCTCTGTTGGTTAATAAGGTCATGGGATTCTCCTCTGAGAAGTATTTGATCAAGTTTCTCTAGAACAGTGGTTATCAAACAATCATGGTTTTCCATTATATTCATGATATTGTGGGAAATCTCGCACCCCTCAACTTCCATATTCTCTCTTTTTTTGTCCTATCCATATCTTTGTTTGAACCTTTACAACCTTCTACATATTATGAATTTATAAAAGTACACCCAAACTTGTCATAATGCACACAAAAATTTGAACATATTGATAATTAATTAATTATCATCCACTAAACTTAAATTGAATATAAAAACACAGAATCCTGCAAACCATTGCAATAACTAGGTATTCATTAAAAAAATAACAAGGCCATGGATGGTATGAGCACATTTCTGACTTCATAAGATAGATAGACATGCATCAATGGGAAAGTGGACTAAATGTCCGATAAAAAAGGAAGTAAGGGATCAAATCCCAATTGAGTAAATTGAGGGTTTGTGTTCTTAAATATTTTTACACTCTCCCTCTAATGCATCTACATTTTGTCTATACTTGTCTTACTTTAGTTAAAATGATTCTGGCCCACACAAATATAACATGCAAAACAAAAAAATAGTAATACAAAGAGTAAAAGATGCGGTAACCATTGCTTACCAGCAAAAGTAGCATGCATACCTTGACAGAGTATACTGTAGCTTAGTTAATAATATAGGGCCATAGTGTAATCTGACAAGCTATCAGGTTAAATGGAGTGTACATGGATCAAGCATACATCAGATCTTGGGGGGAGGGAATAAGATTGATTGTTCACATCACTTTGCAATTAAAACTAGTTCTTGAATCCTAACACACTTAACAATAATAGTTTAGTAATGAATCAAATAGCCGAAGCTATCATTTATGCATTTTAGTGAGGATAACACCATTTAGATATCATGTTGTGAAAATTTAAAAATGACGCCTGGATACGGGAATTTAACCCGGTATCTTCGGCTTAGTACTCCAATGCTCTTACCACTGAGCTATCCGGATTCGTTCCGTGCCCATGGTCATTCTTCACTCTTCACTCATAGTTTAAGGCAGAGAGCATTGGCATACTAAGCCGAAGTTCCCGGGTTTGATTCCCGTGTCCAGGTGTCATTTTTTGATTTTCATAACATAATAATAATAATTTAGGTTTAGTTGTTACTGTTTTATAGAAATATATAAAAAATCAATGGGATTAAATTAATAAAAGTGTTTTAAATCAATTTTATAACTCGAATTACAAACAAAATCAATAAATTATTTCTTAAGTTTCATTAAAATAAAAACAAGTTTACTAAAATTGTTAATGAAGCAGTGTTTGATTTACTTGGTCTGGAAGAACTTCACTGCTTTATTCTTGAATAAATAATAATGTCATCAATGACTACACAATAAAAGATGCCTCATACACAAATATTTTTTTGAAATGTACAGTAACATTGATTTCATTTAAGGACCATTCGAAGGAAGGCAAATGAACTTGCAACAAAAATTGCTTTAGATGTGAACATTTCTCAAGACTGTGTTAAAACCACATACATGATAACCTAAATTGGGTTAATCTACTTAAAGACTGTCATTAGTACTATAATTTTTACTCTTTGGTAAGTAATAGGAGATTCTATAAAAATAATAAATACACCTTTTTATGACTTTTTGAGACTAAACCAGACTTAATCCAATGAACAGTCGGTCACGTAATCAGTGATCTTGAACAACAGTTTTCACTTCCAGAATAGACATTGTGATACCAACAAGACACCATTGGCTTGATATGCAAATTAAATACACTCTATATTTACATTTCAAATAATTGGTGTTGCAACACCCTTTTGTAATATTCAGTTGTCAGGTAGTTGGGTTTCCTATCAATAAGCTAACTTCATATTAATAATTCTTATGCAGAGTGAATCACCTTATTATTGATCAAACATCTCTTTACACACAAGATGCACCTGGTCACTCCAACAGTTGAGGCCACAAACTCCCATTGGCTATAGGCAAAGAAAATTATAGTAAATGCCTCTAAAAGCTATTTAGAGATAACTTTTATGGTAATCAAGGTCATGTATTTAACGCGCTAAGTGCTCTATATATGTTTAATATTTACAAACTTACATAGCATGTCCTCCCTCCAAGTCTGAAAATTCACACTTAGCACTTATTATTATTATTATTATTATTATTATTATTATTATTATTATTAGCACCGCGTCTTACTACCCGTTCGGGTTGTACGCACTTACGCTAATGTGTAATCCGAACCACGGTGGAGGCCTGGCATTCCTCACATTCACAAGTTGTGATTAATACACGACTTGTCAGAGGTGAAGGAAGGGCTTGGTAATCAGATAAATCTGTGCCTGGACCGAGGATTTAACCCCGGCCGCCAGCACAGAAGTCTGACACCTTACCCCTAGACCGCCAGGTCACCACCTTAGCACTTATTAAATAAAGACACCAGTGGTAGCTGAACCAGGGGAGTGGGGTTTCAATGCAGGATTAGGATTCAAAGGGGATTTGCTACTCCCTAAAAATAATGTATGCCCCTTATATATTTATTTCCCTTTCCTCTTATAATTCTAAAATAAGATTTAAAAAAAATCCAAATAATTTATAAATATAAAGGTATTCAATTAATATTTAAAAAATTAGGTATGGACTATTCTAAATATACTTAGGGTAATCAAAATTTCCAAAATAATGTGAGATAAGACTTCTCTAAATAGATTCTAAAGGAGTATATTTGTTTTAAATCTGAGTATCACTCCAATCGCTTAGAGGCATCCAATTATCAAACATGTGCCTAGGAAGGGCCCCAGGTACTCTTTAGGCTGAGAGAGGGGATTAAGTCCATAAAAATTCCTTTTTAGTTAGTTGCCCTCCCCTTACACACATGAGGTTCTGCCCCCACTGAACCAACATGGATAATTTATAAAAGATTTCATATTTCTCGATTAAATTAGAGGTTTAAAAATGTGTGCATGGAGAAAAGGTTTGATCACGATTGCTTCATAGTACAAAATTGTACGTTTTAAAAATAAAAGTAATTCCAGCTTAACCAAATGTATTGTATATTTTGACTCATATCTAACTGTAATCTGTTTGGGGGAGTAGATATCTGGAACCCTGCTTCTCATCCTATCCCACCCTTTTATCCCTCTTTCTTTTGTGACTCTTTTATTACATGTCCTCGGAACTACCATTCGAAGAGTTTCAACTTGAAAGGTTTTGTTGTTTCTTAATCTCAAAGACTTACCCAATTCCACACTTCTCACCATATTCACTAATACTTCATATTTTGTGTGTAAATATTTCTTCATAGTTACTCAACTTTGTTACATGATCAATGAACACGATCACAAACAATTTTTTTAAATGTACTTAAACATTAGAATACCATCCATAACTACTCAAATTCTCTTGTTTTGCTTGATCTGTAAATAAAGCCGTGTTAATCGTTTACTGTCAACTTTTAGGCTGTGGGGTGTTTCAACCCCCAAAAGCGCCCCCTTGTCTATGCCCATATCAGGGTTGAAGAACTACAACATGGTGAGCTGTTAGCTCATTCTCTGAAGGAAGTATTATCAGCATGACCAACTAAGCAAGTTGATGCAACATTAATAACAACAATACAATAATACAACAATAATAACTATGCCTGAGGAAGAATAAAACAACTGTATGTGCATATGTAAGATGTACTTTATAAAACCACAGGACAATCCAAGGAGCAACAAGGTAATTCCGGCAGTGCTGAATGAGAACACCCGTATAACATAGCAGTGGGGCTACAGCCAGTACCATAGAGGAGTGGGGCTACAAACAGTATCACAGAGGAGTAGTACTACAGCCAGTACCACAGAGGAGTAGTACTACAACCAGTACCACAGAGGAGTGGGGCTACAGTCAGTACCACAGAGAGGCAGTGATGAAATGTGGCACAACCCATTTTCAATACGTATGCAAATTACTGTAACTAGTCTAGGTGGAAAAAATTACAACAAACTCTAAAAATGCAGAACTTTTAAGGGTCAATGCGTATGTCTTATGAAGCTCTCATAGAAAATAAACACAAATTATTATTAATGGTTTGTTAGAATCAACTCAGAGATTGTACAGAAACTGTGAAAGCAGGTATAGAATAGACTAAACATACTCTATGCAAAGTAAAGTATACAAGAATTAGTTTTTTTTTTTTAAATCCATTCTTAAGTTCTTAAGTTCAGTCCTTGAAGGCTCATTCAAGGAATAATTAGGGTGGATTTTGATGTAACGATAGAACATTTGTTGTCTATTCAGCTGTCTTTGCTTGTTGGGATTTCAAAGATAAGACTTCACTCACCATCAGATTATAAATAATATTGATTTGTTCCTTTTGGCATTGGAGCATGGCTAATGCTAAGAGTTACTTTGTCACCCTTGGGTATAGTTGTAAATGAATATTGTAGAATTTACGGTAACTTATACATCATTGGTACTATATCTAATAATATAGCATGAAAAATGTTTACATTAGCTTTTGCATCCTTGGTAATAAACCCGTATGTTTAGGATTTACAGTAACTTTTACACCCTTGGGAATGCAACCTGTAAAATCTACATTAACTTCTGTACTCTTAGGAATAGTGTTGTATATTTAGCCTGTAGGATTTAAAGTAGTTTCCATATCCTTATGAATAGAGTAGTATATGTGCCGTTAATATATAACTGTACAATCCACTGTAAAGTATTATTATTATTATTATTATTATTATTATTATTATTATTATTATTATTATTATTATTATGTGTCCTGTCTTACAACTGGTCCATTTCTTTTGTCAATGAATTTATACCACCTATATGTATTGGCCGGGGTTCAATCCTCAGTCCCGGCAAAGATTTATCTGATTACCAAACCCTTCCTTCACCTCTGACAAGACATCTTGTGAATGTGGGAAATGCCAGGCTTTCACCGTGGTTCGGATTCCACGTTTAACTGTAGGTCCTTCATTTCATCTCACAATCACCCTACCATTACACATTAGCGTAAGTGCGTATAACCCGAACGGGTAGTAAGACGCGGTGCTAATAATAATAATAATAATATATCAATTATAAATTATTTTTAGCACCGTGTTTGAGTTATGCCCATATGTACTAACTAGGTTAATTGGATAGGGATCAGGAATGTTGAATTTAGAGGAGGTGTACCAGCATTTTCATAGAGGAAGAGTCAGTATATCTGACCGAGATTTGAACCCAGATCCCCCCATCATTGGCAGTCTAAGTCTATTGTGGGAGTGACGTCTTGAACTGTATAGCTACCGAAGTGGGTTATATATCATATTAGCAGTAAACCGTATATACAGGGTTCATTTCAGTTCATATTCATCGACCAAATATTGTAATATTACTTTACATGGAGAACTTATAATATACTTCCATTACATTGAAATGAATTTAGATAAAACTAAATCACTACATTGAGGTGGGATGGACAGTAAAACGAGTTAAGCCCGGAGTTTTTGCAATTGTATAGTAAAAACATTTTTTTGCACAAAAATATTAAATAGTGTTCTAATATATATGTTTAGTTTAATTTTCTACATATAATTATAACAACTATTCTTGAATATTTCTCATGAACATGACAGAATTTGACAAGAAACTTTTTAAATTAAGAGAAAAAGTTCTTTAAATTTCAGGATGCCCTTGGCAAATTTACCATGTATAAAAAAAAAGTGTTGCTACTAAAACTACAAAAATGCTGGCCTTAAAATGCTCTAAGATTAAAAATAAATGTTGTTTTCATTCATTGTATTGAGTTGACTACAGCTTTTTGTTGTTTTCTTGCTACTGTGTCTTACTACCTATTAAGGTATATGCTTATGTAGGCATACTAATTATGTTAATAAGCTAGGGATGAGGAAGGTTTTTAATTTAGAGGAAGTGTTCCCGCATTTGCGTGGAGGGAGAGTGGAAAACCATTTTGGGAAAATACCCTCAGTACACCTAATCAGAATTTGAGCCCCAATCTCCCTGTCATCATCATTCTAGTTTGACATGAAAGTGACACCTTAGACTATGCGGCCACCAAATCATGTGACTGTACAGTTACCTACATCACATGAGAAAAACAAAATTAAACAAGCATTAAACATATTAGGTGTGTTATTTTTTAAATATATATTCTAACTTTTATGGTTATCTCATTTCTTTTGATACTTTCAGGAATTTGGACCATGCTAAGCTTTCAGAAAAGACAATACAGTAAGTAAGAATAATAGCTAAATTTAGATAATGAGAAAAAAGTGTTAAACATCAATATATTTTAAATCCATACTGTAAAATAATTAGTTTTTTTTATATCTCTTTGTCAACATAGTTAATTCTATGTACTTAGAAGTACCTAATCATACAAATAGGAGTGTGCCTATATAAATGTGTTCTTGTTGATCAATTTGGTTTTCCAAACCAATAATAAATTATGTTATTGTTCCAGGTTTTGAATCTAAATACAAAGATACTCACTTTTTTGAAGATGTTGATCTGGATATGTTATCAACTAATAGATTATTAACAGAAATTAAAGGGATAAAATATTCATTCCCCAATCAATTTGTTTGTCCTAGATGTGGGCGATCTTATAACAGAAAGAATACACTTCAAAGACATCTCACTCTTGAATGTGGAAAAGCACCAAGTTTTAAATGCCCTTATTGTGTTTATACCACAAAACATCGACATAATCTAAAATCTCACATTATTCATCTACACAAAACAAGTTGAAGAATAACTGTTAGCTATCGGTAGTAATTTTATTTTTAGAACTATAAATGGAATGTTGTTTGTGAAATGTAAAGAGAATAGAAAGATAGTGCCACTTGGAGGAATTTGTTATGTCATTGCTTACATAACCCTGTACATGGCAGTTATATTTTAATTTTAAAACAACAACTTATATTATATATATATATATATATATAAACAGTATAAGTTGTTGTTTTAAAATTAATTATATATATACTGTATATAATATATGTATATATTTATGTGTGTGTGTGGATTTCAAAGGTTTATTAATTATTTAAAGTTCCAAGATTTGCCCTGATCTTTAATAACTTAGTTTGTCTTCCATATAGCTTTGTGTACTGATTGGCATCAGATGCTCAGCCAATCAGATGTCTTTCTACATCTGTCGCTACATTCTATTCTCTTTACATTGGATTTGTGCACATGTCTTAGAAACTAGACTAAATTAGTATAGTAGAATAACTACAGGGAACATGTGCTTAAGTTTCCCAATCAAAACAATTGTGATTTAAATATCATTTTGTGTGTGTGTGTACATATGTGTGCATGCATGAATGAGTAAGTGCATGAGTGAGTAAGTGCGTGTGTGTGTGTGTGTGTGTGTGTGTGTGTGTGTGTGTGTGTGTGTGTGTGTGTGTG
>CABEEJ010000005.1:388275-449354 GCA_901482245.1 Timema douglasi | reverse complement strand
ATATATATATATATATATATATATATATATATATAAATCTGCTAGCAAATTATTATTCGTATTGCAAACTATGTTTATTATTATTGTTAAAGTATTCATATAAGACATTATTACTATTACTATAATATTTATGTATTGATCAGATTTGTCAATTTTCTATCAAAATTATAATATGAACACTATTACACACTGCACATCACAAACTAAGAATCTTCTCACTTTCATGACAGTAAATCTATTCTGTCATTGTAGTCAATTTTGTAATTGAGAAGCAGGTGCCATGTATCAAACCTTAGCTTGTCATTATTAATATTATTGTTTTTGTTTGTGATGGTATTATTATTACTATTATTATTACATTTATCTATATTTTACTGTATTTTTACCAATAAAGGCTAATTCTCACATATTTTTTGCTGGTGAAAATATTGTCAGATGTGTGCTGCATTTTCAAGTTGGAAGTGTGGGGCCCCTCTTCATCTTTTGCCCCAGCGAGGGTGGCCCATCCCTAGGGGCCACAAGGGCCAAGCCCCACCAACATTTTTCCAACATCTTTTGGTATAAAAAATATTTTTCTTTCTTTCTTTTTATTTTGTAAAATATTTTGGGGAAAACATGAAAAAAATTTAACACCATTCTCTATGTGCAGTGAATTATTTGATTTGTTATACAGTATTCAAGTCAAAATTGTTCATTGCTCGCTACAAACATCACGTGAGGATTGAGAATTGTAGTGGCTGCATGTAGAAGCTAAGCAGGGCCATCTCTTACATGCTTTATAAGAGAAACTACACCCAATGTGAGCTGTCTCTCAAGGTCAATCCTCCTAACATTCTGATTCCAACTTTACACTAGCGGATAAGACCAGACTGAATGGGCCAGCTATAAAATATTATTATTAGCACCGCGTCTTACTACCCGTTCGGGTTATATGCACTTACACTAATGTGTAATGGTATGGTGATTGCGAGATGAAATGGAGGACCTACAGTTTAACGTGGAATCCGAACCACGGTGGAGGCCTGGCATCCACGGTGGAGGCCTGGCATTCCTCACATTCACAAGATGTCTTGTCAGAGATGAAGGAAGGGTTTGGTAATCAGATAAATCTTTGCAGCTATACAATAGAAGTAGTCTATAGCTTGTTTTATCTTTTATGTGTCTGTGTTTTAGCCTGTGATAAGACCTGAGAAGTAAGATGATGCGTGAAAATTATTAATTAAAATGAATAGAAGTACATTCTTTATTTAAAACTCTGTTTTATTAATTAAAACTGCAACAAAATCTGTAAATTGAATGGTTAGCACCACATCAGCCTAGAGACTTTACATTTCTGCAGGTAGACGGCAATAAAATAATAACGTTTTCTAATGCTTTATTTGGTAAACAAGTGTGGTTAACTGTAAGTGGAGAAAAACAGAGCTTATTTTGTTTTTATCGTTTATTATTTGGTGGTGAGGGGTTGTGGACAATGATAGGCTGTAAGAATCTTAAACATTTAAGTAAAATAATTAATAAACATGAGGAATATGGAATTCGGAAAATTCATTTAATTTTAAAACATCTGTAATTGTAAATATTGCATCACAGATAGATTCCATGGTCAAAATTTCAGTCCAAAAACACAATTAACAGGTGTAAAACAGATAAGAATATATTAGGCAGATTGATACAATGATTAATTGTGTTACTCATGACCTAACATTAAGAGATAGATGCACCCAACTTTTGAACAAGTAATATTATCACTGGGTAAGTTTAATTCAAAACCTGCAATCTTTTATTCTTTATGTTTGTAGATTTGTTTAGAGATTTTGTAATTCTAATGATTTCTAAAAATTAGGAAAACTTAAATGGGAAAAAATCCTGACCTGGTCCCACCAAAATATATAGATCACGATCCACCACTGTGCCCCAATACAAGTGTCTTCCTAGGACACACTTGTAGACAATCCTGCATGATAGAGGGTTGAATACTTAATATCTAACCAAAATTAAACAAATAAATTACTAATCAAATATAATAATTTTAATAGTAGTCAGCTAAATAAAGTAATATTTTACATCTACTTAAGTAATTCCTATCTCTTAACAGGTACCTGTGTTATTTATACCTATTTGCATTGCTATACTTGTATTTTTTATTGTTGTTCTTCTTTAAACTCAGACCATCCACTTATATTTTCATGTAACTAAAACCCCTCAGTGACTCGCATCTCGCCAAACTCAGTAAAAGTGTACAACTAGTTTCACAGCACATCTACGTCCTTGTAACAAGAGTTGTAGTAGGGAGCCATTGTGTGATTAACACTCCATGCAATGTATTGCAAGAAGTGAGGACACACTTACCTTGTCTAACATTCTACACACTCTGGATGTCACAAACAGACAAACCAAATGTGTAGTGCTTCCTGAAAGAAAGAGCGAGAAAAGAGTCTCTTTAAGCTCTTTGTAATCATCTTAAGGTAGTAATTTAAATTTTTAATAAATATCTAATTCAATATTTAAATTTTGATCCTAAATTTGTTTGTCTGAATTAACTGTGGTGAATAAGATGCTTTGTTAATCATTTAAGAAAGGTTCTTTAATATTATTTTTTATAATATTAATAAGTTTGTTTATTTTTTTGGTCTCTTCCAGACTAGTTCAAATAAAATAATAATATACCTTGAGAGATTGAAATATTCTCTCAAACGTAATGCGCAACTGTAGACTTGGCCATGATTTATTGGTTTTCCAACACACTTCAGTTTGACTTGTAAGGCCATGTAATTTGTTGTTCAACCTCTGTTTATTACATTGAATAAATAAATCAAAGTTTTCTTTAACTTGCAAATGTTTTACTTTTTGTTGTAATCATTTCCTTAGGTTTTGTCCATGCTCTTTTAGTATATTGTGGGTAGCTATAAGAAGAAGTGGCCGGTACAACATGAACAGAACTAAGAAATACCTTTCTGTTAATCACTGACCATAAGCTCTTAATATGTTAGTGTGTATGATTAACTATATTGTGAAAAACATGTTGACAGTTATGTGTGTTATAAGGTTTGTTGTAGTTGAATGCAGTATTAGAACAATGGTGGAAAGTGCATGTGTTGGACTTAATGAGTGATATTTTTCATGGGACTATGCATTTGGAAGTACAAAGCAATATTAATTATTTTAGGTATTTAACGTGTATTTTCTGAACTGATTAGTTATCTTAGCACACAACTTATAAACTAACTTAATTTTAGAAGAGACAAAACACCCAGTCCACTGTTGTTAATTCATTGCTATGAAAGGGGAAATCCCAATTTTCACTAATGATCAAATTTTGGACTATGCCAAGAATCAATTCCGGGACCCTTATCTAAGTAGACAAACAAACTACTGACTGATCTAAGATGCTGAACTACTGATAAATAATTGACAATATTAAAATACCTATTCATTTTATGAAAAATGTTTATGGTGAAAATTAAATTGTGAATTATAATAGTGGCTTTGGGATTTTGGAAGTATTTGACAAAATGGAAATGGTTAGTTATGAACATGATTGTGTGAAAAGGATAGATTTCTCAGCTTGTGAGGGGGTTGAGAAAAGTTGCGTTCTTGATGAGGTTTGATGTTTTGTGCAGTGGCAGCTTGTAGCTAAAATTAGTGGGGGTGCTCCAGAAATTTTTGATCCTTTGTTTTAAAATTGTGTAAAAGGAAAAAAACATGTATAAAAAGAAAATTTATTCAGGAACTTGATCAAATCTTAACAAACAAAAAAATTTACTTACTTTAACTTAAATTGTTACAGTTAAAACTTGATCTATTCATTTAAAAATGAAATCCATTCTTCTTGTTTTAATTTGCGCAAAAAGTTCATTAATTTTCTCCTTGATCTCTGGATGACAATTGAGGACATTTTTCTCCATTGAAAGTACTGCAAGCGCATTTAGTCTTTCTGTTAATTAGAAGAACCGAAAAAAATGAATCAAATAGAATAGCTGGAAGCAGAATAATAATCTAATTCTACACTTTATCACATTCAAGAATAGGGTATATGGTTTTTAAGCACAACACATGCTGAGTAAAAAAACTTCCTTCCACCATCACACGAGAGCCGGCACTGCGAGAGCATCAGTGCTCTTTCTACCTGGCAGTCCCCGCCTTCCTTCTCACCTCTCTCCTATGTGCGCATGCGCACAACAGTCAAACACCACGTCACTGGAACTGTGAAGCACACAGTTCCATACAAATATTTTATATCTTTTTCATAAACTGGGGGATGGCTACTGAAGTACTGACATTAAGCTTAAGGAATATATACTGTACTACAAAAATAAAGAGAGAATTAAAGAAAAAAGGACCAACTATATTAAATGTTATTGATAATATCAAGTGGAAATAAGGGGTGTTGCATTTCCGCAGTGCTTATACACGAGCCGCCACTGGTTTTGTGTGTTTAGGTTCAAGCCAGTCTTAGTTTATATACTCAAACATTCTCTCTGCTCTTAAGTTGTAATGTTCAAGGTTCTTGTTTTCTCTGGTAGAATATAGTATTAGTCTTTCTACATTTCTTCAAGTTTCTCATCATGCCATGCATTTTTAACTTACCCGTCCTTGTGTACACTCAAAGCATGCATTAAAATATTTTGTTCTGTGTTTGTTTGAGATGTTTATGGTTTTGTTTAGGACATATCTTTCCGCTCATCACATCTGCATAGAATTAAATATTGTATTAAACTTTTTTATTTATTTATTTCAAATTTATATTTGTTCCTTAGCTTGCGAAAGACTATATTCGTGAAAGGTTTACATTATATATTTTAGAAATAAGATTGTTCAATATGGGAGCTCCATGTCAATTTAATGCAACTCAATGCTTCTAGGCATGCTACACGGCTTTTATTTTAAGGAAATTAGTTCATCATGGTTTGTTAGATTTTATGGGGGCTAGATTCTTCTTTTGGGTATTAAAATATATGCTGACTTGTTGGGATTGACTTTTACTACCTACTTGTCAAAAATGGGCACATACCATACTATGTATATGTGGACATAACTTCTTAAATTCTTGTATGTCGTCTGCAAAAGTCTGATTTATATATTTGAATATGATATGTAAATAAGCCCTCATAAAACATTTGTTCACAATAATCAGACAGGGTGACTAGTTCAGGCAATTGTACTTATATATACCACTAATGCTTCTTTTGTAATGCACCTTGAGAAATCAACAATTAAAATAATAAAACCATCTTTATAATAAAGCTATAACTGTATAAATCATAATACCGGAAACATATTTATCTAACTTATCAACATCAACTACTGTTTCCAGCCTGTGATCGAGTCAGTTTAGTAAAATTTCCAGCTGCCTTTACCTTTCCATCAATCTTCCTTCTATTTCCATTTGTCTCCTTTCACTTGCACACTTTCTATTATCACTTCCTCCTCCTCCCATTTCTTTCTTGATTTCCCTTGTGGTATTTTTCCTACATATTCATCTCCGTCGTTCTCTTTGGCATTTTCTCCTTATCCATCCTCATAACAAACATACTTAAATCATTTCAGTCTTGCTTTCTACTATCTCATGTACTCCCTGCAATCCTATTCTTTCCCGGATAACTTAATTCCTAATACTGTTTATCCTCATGACAGTTAACATGCTCCTTAGAAACTTCATTTCCATGGCCTAAACTTTCCTAGTCCCTCTTACATTCACTTTACATGTTTCTGCTTCATATGTAGCTATGGTAACAAAGTATACTGCACTTCCTTACACCTCAAGGGCAATTTTCTTCTTTGTAGAAAGTCTCTTACACACCTATAGAACAACTCTCCCTGTTGTTCTATTCTTATTAGATCCTCTTTATTCCCAAGCTCTGCCTCAATCACACTTCTAAGATATTTTACCCTATTCCTTTCTCAGCTCTACTCCATCCGTCTTCATAGCTTTACTAGGCCTTATCCTCTTTCTTGTCACTACCATCACTTCACACTTTGCGTTGCTAAATTTCATTCCACACTCTCTCACTTCCTCATTCCATTCTTGTACTTGTTGCTGTACTTTCTCTTCCTTCTCCCCCCAATACTCTCAAGTCATCAGCAAGTATTATGACTTTCATCCTTTCCAGTCAGAGTTTCCCTGCCACTTTATTCATTACCATTTCTATTAACATTACAAATAGCAGGGGTGAGAGAGCACTCCTCTGCTTCACTCCATTTTCTATTTGGGACCACTGCCTCCACCCTTTCTCCCTCGTAACACAACTCATCCTATCTTCATACACACTCGTCATCCTCATTACAACTCTTCTTTCGTCTCCAGCCTCCTCCATCACTTTCCAGGCTTTATTTCTAATTTAGTTACTTACTTACGGTACTTTATGGCATTTCAAAAGTTCAAAAGGCTGCACGCCTCATCTTCAAGAAACAACTTACTGGCATATTTGCACTAATATTTATCTATGTATCGAATCCTACGGTGCTCTAGCCTCTTAATTAAAATTAAAGATAACATAAATATTTGACAACAATCTCATTGTGATTTTTCTGTAAGTTTTTACTTTGGATTTGAATAATGGGGGCGATATATTATGTTTCAATAATAAAATATATATTCTAAAAATAAGTTTTTTTGTTGTTATTGTAAATAATGCTAACAAATCTTGTTTTTGTTTCAGATCTACATTGTTTGTTCCAATATAATAAATATTCATACATTGTGAATACTGGTAATGGTCTAGAAGACAATTCAAATTATAGACCAATTGCAGATTATCAAGTGAAAAACAAATCTACACTTGAAAGAAACCTGATCCAAGAAATAGTTCCATCACTAGAATATCTTCAAACTAATGAGTTTATTTGCCCAAACTGTGGTAAAGCATATAATAGAAAAAATAACCTCCAAAGACACCTTAGGTTGGAATGTGGTAAACCACCAACATACAAATGCCCGTGTTGTAATTACTTAGCGAAGCGTAGAAATAACTTGAAAAAACATATAATTATAGTACATAAGATAGACATCAACAATAGCCAAAACCAGTAACCACAAACACACTTAGGAAAAATACAGTCATATACATTATACTTGTAGTTCATTTTATGATCAAATCTAGAGCTCTTTTTTAACAATTGGAGCATGTGTCAAATACAACCCTTAAGGGACATTGTTGTCCCTTCTATATTAGATTTCAGAATTTATAATGTACTGTATTCAGATTAGCTATGCATCTGAAAGTAATGTTAAACTATAGATTTTATTTGAATAAAGTAGATCCCATCATATTGTGATAAATATAGTAATTTCCAGTTAAATATCTTAACAAATATTAAAGTTAAAAATAACATCCAGAAATATTTTATGAAATTCTATGAATTATTATTTAATTATTACAATATACATTTCTATGCTTTTCCAATAACAAAAAAAAGTTTTCTATTCATTGAGCTAAAGTCTAGGTATAAGAGAGTATTGTGTTGATGTAATCTTGAATTAAAATTGTTGGATAAATACATCTCACACATTAATTCACCTTAATTTAATCAGTTATTTTCAAGTAAAAGTAGTTCCAACTATTCAAGAAATATTCATCCAAAAACTATCACTCATATGAGTTCTAATAATTTTTTTTATTTTCTTTGCTTTGGCTCGCAACCTGCCCAGAACATCCATATTTAATTACACTAAAAGAATAGAGATTACAGGGGTGTATTTATGTATTTATGACTCTGCCGCCCATAGGCACTAGATAATTCACCGCCCACCTTTCCCAATTTAATTTACACCCTTATGCACCGAAACACATATACCATATAAAAGTGCTATATATAGAGCAAAAGATAAAAAGTCGTTATATTATTTTATTATTTACTTTAGTGAGGTTTTAAATATAGTAAGAATCTAAGCAAAGTCTTAAAAATTGAAATAAAGACTCTTACATTATCAGTCTATGTTTGCTACTGAGACTGGAGGAAATACTAACAAACGCGTGCACATGGTTAGGCTTACTGTCAGTCTCTCCCATCACTTGCAGGGCTGATGGATTAATACTGATGAGATCAGAAAACTCGGATTTCATCAGTATTTTAGTCATTCCGGCCATCAGTCCGTGTAGGGGACCTTTTAGTATGTATACAAAAGAAAATATGTAGTAGACTATATAATACTTTTCTCCTTGATCTCTGCTGAGCGAACTGGTCGATGAGGCCAGACAATACATTTTCTCCAAAATGTGACTTTCAATTGAAACGATCGCCACTGTATTAGGGCAATCCTCTGTCATGTTAATAGGCAGATAATCTTTTACACTTCTCGGCCACGAGAAGGTACTGCTGTACATTCAGAAGCTAGAGTACATGTGAACATTTCAAAGAGCAATATCAACATTTGGGTAGACCTTTATTTTAAAATATAACTGGAGTATATGGGAGACATAATAAAACTCCTCCAAGTGGCGCTTCCTTTCTATACACTTTACATTGTTTTGGTAACCTTTTTTTACAAAATTCACTTAATTGTGCAAATCTATTTTAAAAAGTATTGTTTTTTAGAATTGTTAACTTACATATTTCTTAAAATCATTATAATTCACCCAGAAAACATATCTTGATGAATGATACAATCATTTTCATAAGTAACTTATAAATTAGATTAGGCATTGTTGTAGAAGTCAAGAAAAGCCCCTCGATGGGTGCCAATTGAAAAACTCTCAAAGAGGCTTCTTTATACTGAGAGCCCCACTGTTGGGCTCTAGTCATAAAATTCTAAAAGAGCCCCATGATGGTGCACCAATTATAATATCCTACAAAAGCCTCTTAGTGGGCACCAATTGTAAAACTCTACGTAAAGATGACTTATAATGTTAATATCTATCCCTGGCTATCTCAGCTTCTCTTATCGATGTGGTTATTATATAAGGAAATTCCCACTCATTCAATAAATATACTTTGAACACTTTTATATTAATTTATTATTAGAACGTATTCCTTACACGTTATTACTATAACAATTTACAACTTAAGCCTGTACAACTGACCCATCCTTAAGCCAGTCACCGTACAATATTAGATAATTAAATATGTGGGGACAAGCAACACATGTCTTGTCACCACCCCGATCACTGCGTGTCTCTCTCTGGTGTAACAGTCAGAGTTTGTTTCTGCCTCACGTCTTATTCAAACTCTGATGACATCGACGATTGCACCAAAGTGGACTGACAATCTCAACCTATCACAAAAGAGTAGTTTGAATTCAGGCTTTCTGGTTGGCTGGACAATGCAACCGCTCCATACTGAGGAAAAGGTGTATTTTTCTTAGAATGAAAACTAAGTGCAAGATCAGCTCTTTTCGTTTTGGTTTCATCATCCAACACTCCCAGTAAGCACATTTAAAATAAAATAAATGTATTGACTTCCAAACTACCTGAAGGGCTTAAATATTCTAAAATGCAAATGAATGATTAAAAATAATATTATAAAATAAATAGAATTCTCGAATTTAAATATAAAATGCAAATAAAATATTAAAAGTGCAGTCTCATCCCTCCTTTTTGAAACAACATAGGGTTTACAAGTTGGGATATCACAAAGTATTTAAATAGGAATTTTTGTTTTCAGTTTTTTTTTACTAATCAAAGTAGGATTAAGAAGAGTGAAATATTGGCTCTCGTTTTTAAAACATATTTTATATATATGAATACATTTAATGTTGTCAAATGATTTTAATCATTCTAATTTATTTAATTATCTATTTTTTTTAAATGTGCTGTTGTATGATGCTTAGCACAAGCTAAATTATTTATGAGGTACACATTTATTATGTAATACCCATTTTTCCCTAGTCCACATATTTTTATAAGCACTTTATATGTTGTTATCCAGATCAAAAGCCTTTTAGAATAAATTAAACAGGAACCATTTTTAAAGTTTTATTTTTTAAACATTCATGAAAATATAGTCCCGGCTACTTTTCCGTGAATCCCCCTGTAGTAAAATATTATCACGGTTGACAGCAAAAAAATATATTTTTCTAAATTTTCCTTACTACCTACTGTGTATTAATAAGGAATAAAAACAGAGGAAAAGTATGGTTTATGGTTTAATTCAAAGAAAACTAGAGAAGAGTAAATATATTCACTCAATTTTTCTCATAACTATATTTCCTATAATTCCTTAAACGAACCATTTGTCTTGCGCTATGTTTAGGGCACTACACTCACACTACTGTATACTTACTCACCATTGGCTGGATTGTTATAGGTAAACTACATATTAGCCAGGTTCCATGAAAGTGGCTTTCCATATGTTATTTATCAATCTAATTTTATCATGTTATTTCCACAGTAATGGAGGTGCACTATTTTAAACGGCCTTCTATATGTAGGCCTATGCCTTATTTAAAGATTATTATATGTGTGTTAAATCAACCTATAGTTAATTGTCTTGGAAGATTTACCTACACTGTAGATTGTTTCTCGTCTCTTAAAACACCCTATTACACAGTGGCACATTATCCAGGTATGCTAGTCCTGTGCTGCATACCCATAATGATATTGACTAGTTATTTTTAAAAAATTCAATGTTGTCTGTCATGACAGTGTAAATACTAATGGTTAAATTGTTAATAAATGTACATGTAATGTATTAATAATTTTAAAACTAATATTGGTTCATATTCCAAGAATACTGTGTTTTAAGTCATTCTTCTTCTAAAAGGCTCTACTTAACACAATAGGAACCACAGGGCCTGCTGCATGAAAACTCCAAGGCAAGCTAGGGAGGCTCTAATGACCTTATCTGTAACAGTAAACCTATAGAATATCAGGCTTAAATCAGAAGCCTTGTTTTAAAATGTAGCCTATACATTCAACACATCTTCACTGCTAAATATTTTAGTTATAGTTCATATTATTTAAATTCTATTAAAATTATTTGCAGTGTTGGTGAAAAGTAGGGAATCAAATACCCTGTTTGCCCCTCTCCCCCTTGGGTGCACCAGTGCTTACAGCAAAAGATATGTGTAAATATCTTATCAATAAACCAATGACGTAGCGATAGAGTATTAATAGTCCAAGATAATTTCCCCTATGTTAGTCAGAGTTTACGCATCTAAATAGCGTCTGGAGCATAAATTCTCAAGTTGGAAGACTCGTTTGTTTCCAAGCAGCATTGTGTGAGATAAGTTAGGCTTTAAGAAATAGTTTTAATTGCAACGTGAGTTGGACAAACCACCTGATTCCCTCTCACCAAGATCTGATGGACGCTTGATCCATGTACCACTTCATTTTACTCTTATTATGATTGTGTGATTTTAATTACAATGGGCTAATTGAATAAAATCTGTCTCTTATACATTCAAAAATGTGTCCATACCACTCTTACCAATCATACTTAAATTTATAACCAAGTAGATATCATTACAATTCGAAGACCACCTTTGTGGTTAGATGTTCTGGCTACGGACCCAGAGATACCGGGTTTGTTTCCCAGCGCTTCCAGATTTTCTGAGAAGTCTTTCCAGATTAGCTTGGAAGCAGTGGGTCTGCAACAGGTTAGACTCAGCCTAGTGTGGATAAATGAGAAGCTACTTGAATAAAGTAGTAACAGCTCCAGTATAGAAAGCCGAGTTTAATGGCTGGAGGCTTCATTGTGCTAATCATTTAGAACTTCTATCCACAAGAATAGGCACTCATTCGCCAAACAGTTTGGTAGCCACTTGGTAGGTATAGCCTGAATGCGGGCTGACACCATGAAGTTACATGTATTACATTTTGAGTGGATAAATAAGAAAATATATAATATGGGAATGGGGAGTGGGTGGCTCAAAATTCCCTAAGATAGCATACAGTTAAGGGTAAATAATAAATGTTCGAGAACCAATGCTCTATAGGCACACATGTTCAAATATTTTCGTTGAAATAATCCCTTGACGTTCTTGGACAACAGTGGTTGAGGGTCCTCAGCCACTAAAGCTCTTCTGCAACTTTTAGAGTACTGCATACCTATTAATTTTTACAGAATACGTCATTGCTATTACAGCTGCTACACTCTATAGTGTTACCGTACTCACCTGTTAAAACACCCTATTACAGTTGCTACACTGTATAGTGTTACTCGCCTGCTAAAACACCCTATTACAGTTTCTTCACTGTGTAGTGCTACTCGCCTGTCAGCTCAAATAATCTCATCCACACGCCGCACAGTTGCTTCTGTCACAATTTTTACAGGGCGATAAGGACGGTCTTCATTTCCGACTATTGAGCGTCCGTGAGTGAATTTATCGACCCAGTTGTGTACTGCTCCAGGATACGGAGCCACAGTTGACCGGATTGTACCAATAGGACTGCCAGGATACGGATAAGGTGGCGTTTTCCTTTGATGGTAGGGTTCAAGATTTGTCGCAGGGTAGTCACGCCACTGAGGAAAGAATCAAGTCATAGTGGACCAAATTGAAGTAAACCAGCCCACCCTAATTGAAGATAGAGTTGTTTGTATTATCGGAAAGAAGGCTAAGAATCTCTATGCTTTGGTGAAGGTAGTAGAACTACTGGAGTAACAGATGGTGTCTTTTAAGGACAGTAGCAAGGTGCTTCATCAAATAACTTTGCACATTCAGTCTCGCATATCCGGGGAAGTAGCTTGAATTCTCAAAATGGTGGACTAAAGTGTTTGGGGGGCTCATTTGAGTATTTCTGTGACGGTCTTTGCTGCTGTAGGTTCGTGACTGAGCATCAAGTTGTTGGCTTTAGGTAACAGGTAGTCAATTCCAATGTTCCAGGAAGAGATAAGGAAGGTCGACCAATGGAGACAATGCGTTGAATATGGCGAACGTGCAACCGAGGCCGGGTACGGTTTTACCTACCACAATTTGCCCGACCACCTCCACCGCCTTCTGGATCGCAGCCGGGACCGAAGTACCAGAAAGTCCTGGCCCGCCACCAGGGAGTGTTCAGTTATTTACTGTATAGGTGGATCACCGTAAGTGGAATAGATCACCTCTAGTTGAATAAGAATCCTTGCCAGGCTCATCGACTGGGATACCTAAAGAACAGGCTCTGGAGTTAGTTATAGTGGACGAAGAGATAAAATATCAGCCCTGTGCAAGACGCCAGGAAGAGCTCAAGGGAATTGCGATGAAGAGGCGTCACGAGAACGAACGTTGGAGACACAGAGGCCACCGAAGGATAGCATGGATGAACATATAGAGGAAATGAATATTGTGACGTGAAATACCTCATTGGGAAACCAGGTAAGGAGTGTATGTATGCAGGGAAAGATTTCTGGGTAGAGCCCGAAGAGTCAAACCCTTCAGATCCTTCTAAACAGAGCCTGCGGTTCATAGGGTTATACAAAGGAGTGCGAGGAAATGAAGCATGTAGAGCGTTGGGATGCGGTGACTTAGTGGTTAAATGACAATATTCGAATGGACCTGTTGGAGGAGGAGCACACGCAAAGAGCTAGAGTAGCCTCTGTGTCCGGAGCTGGAAGTCAAGATAAAAGATTTGTGGGCGAGGTGCCTACTGGACTCTGGTACAGAAGTCAAATTTATATAAGAGGAGCTAGCAGATGCGATTATTGAAAAGAACCCAAAGCTCTTTTGTTATCCCTTTGCCAAGAATGCCAATATTGGGGGTGACCAATTGGAAGAGTCCAGCGATTACCCGACAAATCCATTGGGATGTCTATATATACAATATGTTTTGTAGTAGAGCTGATTAAACCAATGTATTTAGGGTTAGATTTCCTCGTGTAGAATCTTATCAGCTTGGATTTTGGTACTAAAGAGATAGATTTCAATCAAACAATTCCTTTCTTAAGGAATACAGACTGGATCTTGAACCTTGAAGATTCGGTGATAAAGGTCTTGCATGCCGTTGGAAGAACTAAACTCTCTCTCGAAAATGTTGTGAAGAGGGAGACACTACACTAAGCTACCAAGAAAATCCACTGTCATCGGATGTTATGGAAGAATTTGTTAAAGAAACCCCAGATTAGGTCCTTATCAGGATAAAGTGGTTCTTTCTCTTCCAAAGGAATATGGCTGGGCATTCTTAGACCCCTGGATTTGAATAAATTCTACGAAGCGGATATCAAGCTCATGAACAGTAAGGCAAATTTCCAAAGGAGGTATCCTCTTCCGAAAGCATAAAAAGCAGAACTGGACTTCCACATCAAGAAAATGTTGGAAGCAGATATGATCAGCTGTTGTTCCTGTACTTTTGTCAACCCACTGGTCTGTGTCTTCAACAAGGACCATTCGGTAAGGCTTGGTTTAGACGATCATAGACTGAACCAACTGGTCGTGAAGGACTGAGAGTAATCAACTGTCTTTGAAAAAATTGTTCCACAGCTTTCTGGGATCAAGTACATTAGCACGATGGTAATCAAGCAGAGAGAGGTGTTATCAGTGAACCGTTATCACCCTACGCCTAAAAGCTAGAGGCCACTACTAGCTTAAAAGAAGGTGGATGGAAACTATGGAAATTATTACAACAAAAAATAAAAACATTTGGAAGTTAAAGAAATATTTGAATTATTTATTCATTGTAATAAACAGAGGTTAAACAACAAATTACATGACCTTACAAATCAAACTGAAGTTTGTTGGAAGACAAATAAATCATTACTGAGCATGCACTTGCGCAGTAGGTTTGAAAGTATATTTCAATCTCTCAAGGTATATTATTATTTTATTTAAACTACTCTGAAAAGATCAAAAATATAAACAAAATTGTTAATATTATTAAAAATACTTTAAGGAACCTTTCTTAAATGATTTACAAAGCATCTGATTCACCACAGTGTATACAGATAAAACAAATTTAAGATTTAAATTTAAATATCGAACCAGATATTTATTAAAAATTTAAATTACTAAACCTTAGGATGATTACAAATAACTTTAAATGGTTTACAGCGTGTCCTATTCACCACTATGAATACAGACAAAACAAATTTATGTTTTAGGATCAAATTTAAATATTGAAGCAGATATTTATTACTAGCACAAAGGTTTGACTTCCCGACTAAAACTCAAACCTTCATGGAACTATTACCCTGGTCACTTTTAAAGAATTGGACAAAATTCTTACATTTTAATATTTAATATTAAAATAGAAAACAAAGCATTGTTACGTTAGTTAGAATACTTGCAATTTTTCACTAAATGAGTAGGTGAATTTTAAAGTCAAAATCTTATTAACCAACAAAAATAAGTGTACTTTAATATTTACTCCGAAGAAGATACGTCTACAAAAATAACCTCTAAAATAAACATTTTTAAATTAAAGCATTTAAATAATTATTGGTAACCACTCGAGCAATAAAAATTAATATTTAAACTAAAGATGTCAAGCCAAGAAAGAAATAACAAAAATGTGGCTACCCAAATATTTCAAGAAATTACAAAGATACTAGCGCCCAAGCGGCAATAGGAAACATTGAGTGTTTCATAACAGAATTTACTTTCACAAATAAAACCTTTAGCAATAAGTTACAGATGTATACACTGACTGACTTCAACTACATAATAAACCTAAGTGTTCAAGATAATCAAACCCATAGTTGTAATATAAAGTTTATATAATCAATTATATATATATATAGCCAATATGGCTAGATAATATTCTAGTCCTGAAGTCCTGAATAGGAATTCTCGTGGAAGTGTCTGATGCAATAGTCATTTATGCTAGCTGAGCGCTAGCTATATATAGGTCTAGTTGATTGATTGGTAGGTGGGAAATTTCCTTATTAAGAAATTAATTATTAGTAGTATAACGTCACACGCCAAGTAGCTGGTGGATATGATACGTCTCTTAAGTCACGTCCACCAGTTTCTTGGTGTGCTGTAGATCCATTTGACTTGTTCCCAAGGCACGAACTCCAGACACATGGTGAGTGGCTTCAGACTCTAACTACGTTAATTCGGTCACGTAGACCAGTTCAAGAATACGAGTGGTCCTCCTGCAGCTCAGTGGGGCCAATCAAAGCATTTCTGGATCCCTCTATTGGAACGTCTTGTTGCTGCATTATTCATAGCATGATAGGACTTATCTTCGTTAAATAATTTTGTGTGAACAGCTGGTTATGGAAGTCACGCTAATCCGGAATATACAACTAGTGAGTAGAGCAACTATGTTAGACAAAGTAAGATTGTAATATTTAATAATGCTGGATATTTATGAGTATAAGGTTATTTGAAGTGGTAGTACCTATACTAGCTAGTCTTGCTAGTATTTATATTGCAGGATGTCTCTATGTATACGCTTATTTGGGGCGGGTAGTAACATTGTGATGTTAGCAGTACACGCTAATGTTACATCAGGTCAAGCTGAGATTTGAGGTCAGTTATATGGCTTTTCTATATAAGTCCCGGCATATGCGTTCATTGTGATCCCGTTGTGTGATTACTTCCGTGGCTGAGTTCACACGCTGTATGACCTGTGTTCTTGGGGAGCCGTGTGTTGGATTTTCCCTAGCTGATGTAGATGATTTGCTGATTACCTCTCCCATTCTTGAAGAGCATATCGAACATAAGGGGCACGTGTTCAGACGAATATATAAAACGTACCAATATGGTCATAAAGAGGACTAAGTCAAAGTTTATTTAGGGAAAAGATTCTGTTTCTAGGCCACATTATAATTCCTGTAGGGACCGAGCCCGACCCATCTAAACTTCAGATGATCAGAGACTACCCGGTACCGAGGAATAGGGCGCAGGTAAAGAATGGTATCCCTGGGTGTTGTTGGCTACTACGGGTGCTACACCGACTGTTTAGCTTTGGAGGCAGTTCCGTTGTTCAGATTGCTGAAGGAGGACACCCACTAGCAATTCAAACAGGAAAGAAATGGTTGCGTTCCAAAGGGCGAAAGATTTATTTTTTATACGAAGGTACTTATTGAAACATACCAAACATAATAAATCATACGAGGGCAGTTCGGAAAGTAACCTCGGTTTGGCTGTAAATAAAAAACTTAAATAGAAAAAATATGTTATTATATATATATATCTTAAAACTAGAGGTTTTTACTATTTGTCAACATAATCACCATTTAAATTTAAGTATTTGTCATAGCGTTTCCCTAATTTATAAATTCCTTCTTCATAAAATTCAGCCACCTAGGCACGTAACCAATCTTCCACGGCCTTTATAAAGTTCGTCGTCGTCATCGAAGTACTACGACGCAAACCACTTCTTAATGTGAGTGAAAAGATGAAAATCACTTGCCGCCAAGTTGAGGCTGTAAAGGGGATGATCAAAAATGCCCCATTTGAATTTTTTCGTCAATTTTCTTGACAAGATCATTACTCACCACAGAAGGCCTACCACTCCTCTTTTCATCATGAATGTTTGTTTTACCACTCTTAAAAAATCGTACCCATTGCTCACAACACCTTCACTCATAATGTTTGGACCGTATACAGTGCACAATTGACGATGGATGTCTGCTGTTGAAACTTTTGTGCCGAAATAAATCTTATTACAGCACGCACATAGCATTTCGCGGGATTTTTTTGATTGCAGCGCTCATGTTTTGAGGTTATACCAAACGAATGCACGAAAGACCAAAGTTCATACTGTCACAGCTGGATGCTTACTGAATCAGAGGACATTCATATGTGACAATGGCGGTGATCCGCGTACAACTACTATCGCCACGCTAGAACGGCGATTACTTTCCGGATCGCCCTCGTATTACGTTATCACTAATGCTAGTGGCTACGTTTTGGAGGTGACTATCCACCAGGTGAACGAAACGGGGTCATAAATGGGGGTGGTAATGGTCAGTTGGAAGTTGAGTGGGGAGTTAAATTACTCTATAACAGAAAAGGAGTGCTTAATAGTGGCTTAATTTATACCACTAATTTTCCATGAGGCTGGTACATGCTCATATTATATTATTTAAAAAGGGTGAATACAATTTCATAATTTTCAGGTTTGGAAACCTCCTACCAGGCATGTGTTTTTTCTTAAACCTTGAATGGAGGGCATTTATGGAGACCGTGGCCACTGTTTATTGCGGAAGTCCTAAATGACTACTTCAAACCCGGCTGACCCCGATGCCGTTAGCCACTTATGGTTAACGCTTGACCACAACACACCCTTAGAGCAGGGTTTTAGTAAAGTCCTGCTGGGGTTTATTAGATGGGATAGAGGCACTATCGTTGGGGGTCTGAACTTCTTAGACCCAGACGCAAACGTACCCATGCTTACTGACGTGTGTATAGTAGACTCAAAAAGGAATCTAAATGTTATTTGACCAATAATATCTTCACAATTATCCTGGGGCTGCGTGGGTCTTAAATATGAATCAGTACCAATCTAGTGTGCCAATAGCTTATTTATTATTACTATTTTATGAAAGTCATCGTTGACCAGAATTCATTATCTCCCAGGGTAGTTTGAGAGACCTCTCTGCGAACACGCCTCATAATTGTTGCCAGAGTAAAGAGATCTTTGTTTAAATCTTATTACTGTATTTTATTATATGCTGTTCATGCATTAGGTTGTAGTGTATGTATTTAGAAGTCGTTTGGTATTAAATTAGATTAATTAATCATCCACCGATAGTCCTAGAATATCTTAGCCTGATAAATATTTTTGTGGCTACCAAAATTAAATATTGATTTATGTTATCAATTTTAATACTAATCCATTCTTTGAGTTTGTTGTTAGTGTATGTTCACTACGGAGAGTGTCTCCAGAAATGATATGGATGGATAAATATGCTTTTGTACCCTCTTCCTTTCCCCCCATCATCCCCATTGTAGAAGCATAATATAGCTATACTTAGAGGTCCTGTAGAGATGGATCGGTGTCTCTAACTGATAACATTTAAACGAGAAATGTAGTCGAGGTGCACCCAAGCCCGCAACATTATCACATGACCTTTAAGTTAGTACAATCCCCTCTCTAGCATCATGCCATTTGATTCATGAGTTGGCCGAGTGGTGGAGCTAGTAGTCGTTCTAGTAGTTGCGACAGCTGGTGAATTAGGTAAGGATTAATTTCCTTACAATTGTAGCTTTAATGTTTAGTTAAGCCAGCTTTGGTTCGTTAGAAACTTAAATGGTTTGATAAATGGCATTGTTTTAAATATATTAATTCTTTCTAAGCAATCAGGCCATCTTCAATAAGCAAGCCTAGCCATCTTCAGTGTGGTTTATTACCAACAATGAGCAACTGATATAACTTGTCATACAAATTTCAGAAAATAAAAGCAGTTATAGACTGTCCAGCTAAAGTAAATGTATTTATTAGAAGATAAATAACTTGTCCAATAATTAAAATAATCATATTTACACATATTTTCGCCACCAAAGCTCCCATTATAACTACGTCACGCACGCACTGTGACTAAACTTAACATTGGCACAAATCTTGGTTCAGCCTCACTCAGGCAACAAAGAGAACGTCGCCCATGATTTTATAATATTAATTACTATAGTATATTAAAATCATGAAGTTTATTAATTTAATTTAGACTTATAACACTTGCGAAGTCAGGGGAAGAGACAGCATAATTTTTTGGCTGTCTAAAGAGAAACGGCAACTGAAAGTGAAGGACTAGAGTATATCATAGAACAAATCCAAGTTTTGGAGACCACCAAAGAATGCTGTGTTTTTGTGTTAGTAGATTAGTTTGAAATAAAAAACCAGATCTTATGATATATCTATTCACAAACTGTTTATTTTGATTTTTACTAGAAATTAATTTTCTACACATTAAACGTATTCGTTTGGGAAATCAAAATGTCTTAGTGGTGCGCATTGTCAATAAGCTATTCAAATATCCTAACCGAGAATTAAATTAAGCCATAGAGTTGATCATTGAAGGTAAGCATTAAAAGCTATTTTCTTTTAGAGATGATAACTATAAAGAAATTCTCTAACGACACAAAAGTTTATTCTTGTTATAAAAATTGCAGCATTAATTCTTTGCAATTACAAATTTAATCAGATCAACTCATTAAACTATATTAAAGATGTGCAATTTTCCGCAACCAAGAAGAGCTTATCAATAAGGATGCCCAGAAAATGGATGCCACTATATATGGGTATACCTACCTCTATCAGGTCCCTAGCAGAAAAAGGGTCAACTAAATCTGTGAGAGCCAATAGTGGTAAAATGACAATATAAATTAATGTATATCCAATAATAGTATTAGTAGGCCTAATATTAATAATGACTTAAGTTCTCTACAATGGTAATGACTTCTAAATAGTGAAATTTCCTTCAATGACGTCGTAAAAGACTTTGCCACCGTACACTGTGAAAGGGATAAATCTCTTATAGTTTGAAATTAATTATCGGTGTTCATATTTGAGTGTTGATAAAAATTTGACAATCCCAATCAATACATAAATAATAATAATTTCCTATTTGAATATTAATAAATTGATTGTGTTTTTAAAAATTATTTTCACATTTTTATAGAGAGGGTGGCCCCAAAACTTATGTCGCTAGTCCAGCCAATAAGTCAGACAGACGAAATTTGTAATACAAAAACAAACATATCGATATAACCAATACCTTGCAACGCAGTTCATAAATTCATTTAAGCACTTTCCTATGAACAGTCACCTTATGTATGGTTTTAAAATGATTAGATTAAATTCAATTAAGTGAACGATTAGGGCTGAGACACTTGAATCGAGCTATCACATAAATGATCCTGTGAACAATATTTATGTATCAGTGAACTAAAAACTATATATTAAATTCTGATTGTGACCCTACCTCTAAGCTTAGAGGGGCCCAAATACACGAAAAGAAAATATAATCTAATTTTATATAAAATTGTAAACAAACAAATAGGAGTGAGCAGTGTGAGTTACTGTTTTGACAATGATGGGTACATAATACGTCCCCAGTGCACGCAACTCAAGCCTAGATGCGGAAAAAACTACGGTCGTCCTTCAAAGTTATATAAATATAAAATAGACAGGATAAAGTTGAAAACTAAAAAATAAGGTGCCTGGATAGTGTACTTTCCTAAACCTAGGGATAACATGGCTTAAATATACTATTTAATGATTGAAAGTCATAAATAGCAAGTTTATTAAATTTGTTACGCATAGATAAAATAAACAGCAATGACCTTCGTTTACAATTCATGAGAATCACGAAACATTACATTAAGACCTTTAAAATGGGTCGGGTAGATAACTATCTTCAATAATAACAAATAGTAGGTAAGGAAAATCTCTAAATTATCCTCCATCATTGCTCACAATTTCCACAGAATTATATATTACTCTTAAAATCAAAAATTTGATCACGGCGACAAAAACCAATCCGTACATTTAACCAAATATTAACTAGCCGCAAAGAGCCTAAGTTCTAATTTATATAGCGGACCATCATATCTAACCTGAGCAACTATAAACATCGATATTTCCAAAAGTGAAATATTTCATAAAATTTTAAATGTTTTCATTTAAATACTATAGGAATATTACGTAAAACAAAGTTAATTCAATGTTTATAAATTCCAATCATAATACATAGCATCACTAAATTTGAATATTACTATATAATATTATTAATGAACTCTCCCAAGTAAATCATTACCAAGTTAATTGTGAAATATAATTCACAAGTGAAGTAGTTCAAAGTTAATTCAATGTTCTAGAAAACGAAGAATAATTCTCGACTTTACTAATTTATAAAATAAATGGCCGAAAGAGAATTTTGAATAATTACAAATTTATCATTACGCCGAAAGTGAATTTCTCCTTACATTTTTTATAAGTACTTGAAGCCTCGGCTTCGTCTTACTACTTCCAAGCCCAGTCCAAGAGCGCAGTCTATTTTCATGGACGGTCTTTTATATGGTGCACAAAACTCGTTGAACAGGAGAGACGGGATCAAAGGGAGGGGAGGGGGGGGACGTGCGTGACAACGAAATGTCTATTGTATTCTCGAAATGACTGGGAGGTACTGGCCCCTTCTACACTGGCATCTCTTCTCATGGTCGTTGGGTTGGCATTGAGCATGGCGGTGGTCTTTAGCGGGTGAAGTTTAGTTCTCGGCTCGGAGCTGGCAGTTGTTCGCGGGCTGATAATGAGGCCAGGCGTGTTGTTATTAGTTCGTGCATAGCCTGGACGGTGATAATGGGCAGGTGTTGTTGTTGACTTGCCCATTTTTATTTGACTTGTAGATAAAATTGCACTAATTGGACTAAATGCATAATAATATATTATAATATAGCCTACACACACATATACACACACATTCTATAATATCTTATAGGCAATATCTCCATCCTCCGGTCAACATAGATCACTTCTAACACACAGCGTTTACCATGTGGCCAGAATCACATTTTAAAAAAAATATCTAAATATTGAGAAGTCTATAGATAGATTTACTGATTATAAACAAAAGTCAAGCTTTTATTTTGATGAGCTCTGCATTTTTCTAGTACGGTATAAGATATTGCATAGATTTATAGTGCATCTTATAGACTGATGTCGAAAGAAATACTTTCTATTACATTACTGGCAAAGAAAACAATTATTTAAAGAAATGTAAATATTTGTGTTTTGTCCATTAACAATAAAGATGAAGCATGGAAAAAATTTGATGTATTGAAATAAAGATCTTATTGATGATTTAAATTTTAAGTAATTGTCAAATATAATAAATAGAAAGACTACTTTAATCTCAGAAAGAGAAATTTATATTTTTATTTGTGGTCATCCTGCGTATTCAGATTTGTTATTATTGTGAAATGTGAATTAACTTACTAGTATTGGTATTAATAATGTGCTGTGTCTCTTTGTGTGTGAATATATATATATATAATGAAAAATTGGTTTTATTAATGACTAGAAAATATTTATTAATGTAACCAACGTTTATTATTTGGTTTGATTTGTTAAATTATTTTCTTATAAAAAGCGCACTAACGTCTATAGGCCCCCTAATATAAAATATTATTTTTTGGTATTCATTTCTGTGGAATGATAGTGCCACTGCACTTTTATATTAAAATGGATTAATATTTTGTTTGAACGCCCAAACATGTACATCCCTAATATTAATATTATATTTTGTTCTCATTATGAACATACATTTTAATAATATTAATGTATAAAGCCCATCAGCTTTTACAATGTGTCTAGTGATCTAACCTCAATTTAAACATTTCTCTGTTTATAGCAATAAAATAATAAAGTTGTTTGCGGGGGTGTATACGATGTAAATGATAAATTTGTTTTCGAGTGTGTATTTCAACGTACTTGTGTGCCTGTACCCAAGTTCATTTATTCTTTAAATTAAATTTGTTTTCGAGAGTGTATTCTAAAGTACTTGTGTGCCTTCACCCAAGTTCATTTATACTTTAAATTAAATTGATTTTCGAGTGTGTTTTACAACGTACTTGTGTGCCTGTACTCAAGTTCATTTATTCTTTAAATTTTTTCTATATCCTATTATATGAATCTTAATATTTTTGACCATCTAAACATACAAAAATAAAAGGAAATTTACAATGATAACATAAAATTATAACATATGTAATAATATCTAGAATCTAGATAGAGTTTTAAAACCAAATTAGGGGCCTTTCCATTACATCTCAAAAATTTGCCGCAGCATCTTTTTGTATTCTGCACAGTTGTTTATACATGCTTAGAGAGTTCAACACTAAATTCTGTTTTAAAAAAAATCCTCACAGTTTGGGGCAGCTCTCTAGATAGTACTTGGAATACCTCGTTTCTTTAGGACTGAAAGCATTTGTGCATAGTGATAGAATCTTTTTATATTAATTGAGAAAAGTCATAATTTGAAAAGCATTCCATTCAGAAGAAAATTCTGATTGATTTGGTTTATTTTTATTTAATTTTCTGATGACTTTTTGAAATTAGACTGATGGCCAAAGCTAATCAATGGTATTTTAATTTTTTAGCTAAATTTTCAGCATAGCACAACAGTTGAATTGACTTTTTTTTTTGCAAGAATCGTGGTTTAGCCATATATTACCAGTATGCCTTCACCTAAGGTGAGACAACTTCAATGTTTTGAGCCTTCCTAAGATCATTAAAATGTGAAATTTTTCGTTTAAGCCATTTTTTTTAGAAGTTAGACCTACTAGCCATATATCTCTGGTGGAGGACAGAGTGAAAATCTGAATTTTACACCACAAATACTTTTATTTGTTAAGAACATCAAACTAAAATTTGATCACCTTGTTTTGCAGAATAAGGAAAATTGTTGATCTTCAAGTTGAGTAAAATTCTGTAGACTAGCTGTTAATTGTAAGAAAAACCTAGCCATACTGATAAAAATCTAGTGTAAAAGTATGTGAAAGAGGAGAAGGAGGGGGGCTGATATAGGTAAATGAGAGATAAAACGTTTCTTTGAGATGGTTTTAAAAATAAATAAAAACTATTTGAAAGTCTGGAAGACAAATATAAGTTACAATACAAAACATAACTGATGAATCTGTTAAGTTATTTGAATGGAATCCTGTCTCTACTTGCATGACCTTGTATGTCACTGCAAGCACAGTCATGTTTATACTTGCCGACACAGGCAAGTGTAAGCTCAGCATTCCCTGTCAGTATGTGCCGGACTGTGGTATAGTGTAAGTTACGTCTAGGCCTAAGTGATCAAGTGAAGTTAAAAATTATGTTCATTGGGTGTTCATGAGGATTGTTGTAAGACTTCTTATGGGTTAGTATTATTGAATATAGTGATGACAAAAAACTTGTCTTGAACATAATATTGGATAACACTTTGAAACTGTTAGCCAGTATCATGAGAAGATGTAGGCTATCTAGGGAAATGCAATCACCCATATGAGAATAGAAAAAAAGTTGCAAAAATTACATTAAAAAAAGTTTTAACTTTTGATGTTACATGTTACTCGTTTGAAAATGCAGAGAAAAGATCTGCAAGATGCTGAGTTTACTATTCTCTTGAATAAACTGAAAGAAAAATGTAAGAAAACAACTGTCACCATCAAAAACATGTTCATCAATTTGGTGCCAGTCAGTACTTGGTGAGAAACACAAATAAGTTGGTTGAGTAGTTTGGTATGCTTCCTAATGTAGTGCCGAGGAATTACTAAAAATTTTCGGAGGAAGGGGTTGATGAAGTTGCAGCTTTTTTTTTATGAAACTGATAAAACAATAGGATGTGCCTTGGTGTAAAATACAGTGGAATAAGGATGTGTGAAAAGGAATAATAACAAAAAAGACTAATATTATGAAACCTCAAAGAACTGTATCAGAGCTTCTGGGCTGAAACGCCAGATATAAAAGTAAGATTTTCAAAGTTTTACATGTATAAGGAAAGAAACTAATTTTATAATTTGGAGGTAACTTGATATTTGTGAAAATAAGCTTACGTCAAAGAATTAATTGTTAACAATACCGATAACTATTTTTATTAAATTAATAATATGTACAAATTTGAAAATTGATGACAAAAACCTTAACGGTTATAATACATAATATAATTCTGAGGGTAAATTATATAACAAAGAACTGTTGAAAATTAACAACGCTACATTTTATAACAAGTATATAAACAATTGGAGTAAAATTGAAATTAAAAGTTACTGTAGTTTTTAAATTAAATTGGTTACTTGATAGACTGTAATGTATTTAAAAAAATGTAGAGCAACTATACTGGTTTAATTAGAATTGATACATATAACACTTTAAAATAAGTGACACAAGTGATAACAAAGCTAACTAAAGAATTTAAAACACGCAAAATTTGTTTATAACAAGTATAATAGAATTTATTTTTTTTCAATTGAAAGTTATTGAGGTTTATAAGTTAAGTGGTTACTTGATTAAAATTGATACTCATCCACTTTAAAATAGGTGGTAATATGACTTATTAAACAATATAAAACTTTGAGTTGTTTAAAAACAAATGCATAATATGTAAATCTAGAACTAACAAAAGAACTAGTTCAACGAATTGTGAACATTATGCTGATAATTAAAACAAATGTTTTAAACTTTGATGTTCAATTTATGCAATTAAAACAATAACTATAACCAAGACTAATGAACAATATCATTCCAAGAGTTGTTATAACACATTTGCATATATGAGACTCGAAGATTGTCAAAGGAATTAGTATAACAAGATGTAAACATTAATTATAATGAGTATTTGAAGTTATTAAATATCAAGTGATGTTAAAGTTATAAATAAATGCTTACATTCCTTATCGGAATTTGATTTGGTCCCTTCTCCTTAGTAAAAGTGATGATAATCATCAAAGTCTTGGCCGACAATTTGTTTCAGTGCATTTAAATCCAGGTATTTACATAATGCAAAGAATCTCTTTGCATTTATTTTCATTATTTTCATTATTAACATCTCAATTCCAATCTCAGACCTATTTTAAAGTGGATAAGTATCAATTTCAATCAAGTAACCACTTAACATACAAACTTCAATAACTTTCAATTGAAAAAAAAATCAATTCTATTATACTTGTTATAAACAGCTTTTGCATGTTTTAAATTGCGTAGTAAGACTTGTTATCACTTATGCTACTTATTTTAAATTGTTAAATGTATCAATTCTAATTAAACCTGTAAAGTTGCTCTACATTTTTTTTACACTAGAGTCTATCTTTTTATAAAATTTAACTTTGCTAACTCTCAACAGTTCTTTGTTACATAATTTATTCTCAAAATAAAATTATATATTATAACCTTTAAGGTTTTTGTCATTGATTTTTAAATATAAGCTTATTTTCATAAATATCAAGCTACTTCCAAATTAGAAAATTAGTTTCTTTCCTTGTGTATGTAAGATTATATCTCCTTACTACAATTACTATGAACGTTATTAAAATGATTTTCAAAGTTTCCTGAACAACATCAGAAATTATGTGCTTTGTCATGCAGCAGTGGAACCTACTTTGTGTATGTGCTGAAAACCAAAATGTCACGCTTATGTTAGAAGGTTCTAAGCTTAACATTGATTATAAAAATTTATTGGATTCAATGGTCTGTGACTTAGAGTGAAGATTTATGTTAGGTATCTTTAGTGATTGTCCTATACCAGAAATTAAGAGATTTAATTGACTTGGATGAGGAAGATATTTTTGTAGACACTGTGACATACAAGTAGTGGGTAACCATTGATAGGGCGGCTCTCATAATTATTACAAAGTCAATTGAGGATTTGATTGAGGATTTTCTGGTTTAACTAGTTTCTCTGAAGAAGCACTTCTTCATTTCTATTGCACAGTTTAGCACTCTTGTTACATAAAACACAAGAAGAATATTTTAGAACTTAATAAATTATTTAGTTACAGGAGATTATTCTGAGAACTTCTCATTTGCGATTCAAAATGAGATCCAAAGTTCCATTGAGTAAATGACCAAGCAACTTTACTTCTTTTTGTAATGTAATACAAAAACCCAGTTGATCAATCTCTGATATCAAAAAGTTCTTGTGTGATTAGTGACTGCATGCAATAACACTATAGCAATATATGCTTTTCAAAAAGCTCTGGTAACAGATAAAAAGCATGGCACCTTTAGTATACAAAATCATATACTTTTCTGATGGAGCTGCTGGGCAGTACAATAATATAAAAATACTTGCTAACTTGTGTTACCATACGAAAGACTTTGATCTTGATGCAGAGTGGAATTTTTTTGAGACATCTCATGAGAAAGAGCCATGTGATAGAATTGGTGGGGTAGTCAAACGGCTAGTGTCTAAGGTAAGCCTGCAAAGAGGTATAAAATCCCATACATACACCTTGTGAGATGTTTACTTTCTGCATAAAAACCATCAATGGTATTTCCTTCATGTTTGTAAAAGTGATATTGAGTTTGAAAAGGCTGAACTTTAGTAGAAACTATTTGCAAACGCTAAGATGAAACCTAACACAAGAAAGAATCCTCGATCTGTACCTGTAGACCGCAACCACATTACGTACCTCATCATGTTCATACCTTATTATTAAGCTCAGAGAAAGGGACTACATTGAATACATTTATGATTGTCTTTGGTGGCTGGTAGAAGTAATTGAAGAGTAGGAGTCAGAGAAAGACTGCAACGTCCACTTCCTCTATTCAGTGGGACCACCAACAGCTTTCAAAAATAAAAAATAAATAAAGTTTGGGTGTCGTATGCGTGTTCTTACTCCTGTTGAGTGGTCAACGGCTACTGGAAGAACATGAAACATTGAATACGGGTTGAGCAATGAACTTACTCAATTGTTACAACATAAGATTAAGAAAGAAACTTCAAGAAATAATTAATAACAACCCGAAAAGAAAGAAAAAATACACTACCAGCCAGACTTGTCACTTTCAAGTGGCTAATTTGTGAAATGTGAAATCCAGAATTAAATGTTTGTATAGCCTAATTAGTTTTTTATTCGGTAAGGCAACTGTTTTCAAATTTATATCAACAGTCATGTAAGTAACCATATAGTTTTTGTTTCTTATGAAATCTTTCCTTGTAATTCTTAGGCTAATGTCTCCATTTTCGAAAATACCAACATATAACACCCTCCTCCCTTCCTCGACCCATCTCCCATACTCTTGCACCAGTCTCACTTTTACCACCAGATTTTTACCAGTACAGCTGTTTTTATTACAATTGACACCTAGTTCATAGTAAACATTCCATACCTCTGGCACTTTCTGTTATTTGCAGGGCCAGCAGATCAGCTTAGAACACTAACTGATTGGATCTAAGGTAGTTTAAATTGCCCACCAAAATGAACTTTAAACTAAAAAATTTTCCTTATTTTATAAAACAGTGATCAAATTTTGGCATGATGCTCTTACCAAATAGAGACCTTTCCGTTATTAAATACAGATTTTTACTTTCTCTCTTACAACTCTTCAAAAGTATGGCTAAGTATTTTGGGGTGACACTATCAACATTAAAATTAAGGCTGACAAATTAATATAGGCTCAGTAACTAGCTAATAAGTTAATTGTTGTGTAGATATAATCATCTAAAATGTATCAACTTGAAGATTTTTGGGCCAAGTTATGAAATAACTCGTAAAGAAACTATTTTAAACAAATATTTAAGTTGTGTTATTGATGCAATAGGCTACTTTAAAATGTCCTGTGTTTGCAACTGGGTATTATTTAAAAAAATATTTTTAAAAACCATCATTTACCTTTTTAAAAAAGATAGCTTCTTACAAAACCTTTAGAAAGTATTAGAGCCAAAGTTAAAGAGATTGTTTATTTAGTCCTAAAAGACTGTATAACTTGCTTAAAGGAAATGAATAGTTGAAGTATATTGCAAATAATATTCTCACTTTTTATCTGCCGTGTTGAAATAAGTTGTCTCTCTTCATGTACAAACTAAAATAAAATACAGAACTGAAACCAAACAATATATACTGAACATTGTGTCAGACCAGGGTGCACACTTATATATCCCAATATATGCAATTAATGTTGGGTCCACTAATTGTAGACCTATTATTAGTAAACCTAAAACTGAAACATTTGCAAATACTATTAAAAATTAGTTATGTATAGGCCTAAAATTAAGTAAGTATTTATTGGTAGTAATATTATACAATAGTAGTAATACTTTATCATAATTATTTACATGACCTTTGTTTCTTTTGTTAGGGCAGAAAAAGAGAAGTTTTCACCATAATCTATTTAGGTAATTTAATCGAAGGATTTGAATAACACTTGTTGAATAACTTAATAAAGTGACTGTCCTACAAGGTTCTGATGATACCTTTTACCTGTTTGCCTGAATTATGGTTGAAAGAGGTGATAATCTTTAACTAAATTGTTTGGAGTAAAAAACCAACATATTCCATACATGCTTGATGTGACTTGGGATTTGTGTAAACTCTTATGTGCCTTTTATTGCATCACCCTAACTATAAGATTGTTACTTAAATGATGAGGTTTTTGTATCTTCTTTTTAGGTGATTCTTTTAGTTTTTATTATAATTTTAACATTAACTTAAAATTAATCTTTGGTTCAATAAATTGATCCATCACTTTAAAAGTATTGTAGCTAAAGGCCATCAAATTAATTACTTAACACTTACAAAACTCAGATTTATTTTGGATTGTAATTTTTCTTCTAACACACAACGTTTAGTTTAAATTAGTTTTGCTATCATATCTTGATAGCCCAACGTTCTGTCCACTCCAAAAAAATGGCAAGTATATTGTTGTATTGTCGTGCATAAACTGACATAGTAGATAATCTGAAAATCGAGCTCATCACTTCACAGGGGAGTTTACTAGAAATATCCAAACCCCACACTGACTATTCCGCTAGGCGCTACCCCCGCCCTCACTCCTGAGAATGCACCACTGTAGACACATTTAGCTTTAGTTGTGGTCTCATGAGAATCCAGTTTTCTCGTTCTTTCAAAGTGTAGCAAGTTTTTTTTGTATAGAATCTTGCACCTTAATAATATAAGTATTGTAGTCACCAATACAAACACATTTTGCACATTCTTTCACACATTTTTATCAATTTTTTTCCTGTGGTATTTCTTATAGCTGTGAGTATTTGGAAGCTTGCGCTATTCCCAGTCTAATCCAACAACCATTAAGACTATTATTTTCAATATAAAAAAAAATGTTACCATCAATATTTATTTAATATCAAGAAATGGATCTAAACTTACATTCAAACCATTGATTTGATATAAAATTAATCAAACTGCAACAACTTAAAATTCAAGGGATGAAAAAAATGGATTTTTTCAAAATGAGTTAGAGTTTAAATCTTTAAAAACGACATCTCAACATTGGAATGAAACTCAAACCTTTGACAAAGTTCAGCTGTTCTCATCTCTGAGCTGCTCAGAGTTACATATTGTTTAGTTGAGACGTCTACAGGGCCTGTCATGAAATTGTCCTGGGTAACAACTAATTTTGTACCAAATAAAATCTGCCACTGTATAAACATAAATGCTTATTAAATGATAAAAATTTTTTTTTACTAATTTATTTTTAATTATGTGAAATGGTTTTGACTTAAGCCTCTTGGTGTCTGAATACATACATTTTGCTTTACCTTTTATAAGACTTTTTTTTTGTTTAAACAAAAAAAAAGCACCCAATCAATTTTTAACCTATTTATTTACACTTTATGAAAACATAAAATAAATTTCTCAATTATTTCAGGTAGTAAAATACAAATATTGCTATTAATAAAAATGGGGCAACATTATCATTTCCTCTTACTTTTAATGTGTGCATAATATTCTTCTACATTGATGTAATTGATCCACATTGAAATTTGTTTCCATCTGTGGTCAAGAGCACTTAGTTTCAGATACATTGTTTGGATTCCCATTTAGTTTATGATTTAATTATCTATATGATGCAAAAGTATGTGCGGTCCCAGCTGCTACTAACCTTAATCATTTAAGTGCTTTTAAATATTTACTAATGTTATATTGGTGCTGGAATAAACACCTTACATTGGATCTAGGTGGCCATTAAAAATTAAATGAAAGACTTTTGTTGCCTCACTATAAGCCGAGGAGTAAGTAAAATTGTCACTGTTAACAGTACTAACAACCATATTATATCAATGTTTTTTAGTTATTTCACTTTGATATAAATCACTTGATTTGTAAAAAGATGGCATTACAGAAATTAATTTATATACACCATATGCCACAACACCCGCCTGAAAGACAATTCTATAACTACGGTTTGGAAAATAAACGAATATTATTTCATATGGTTAGTTAATTGACTAAAATAATATGAATACTATAAAAAGAGAATTAGCAGTCATTATTGATTATTAATCTTGTCAAATAACCTATTTACATTTTTTTTTACTTTTCAGATCCACTATAATTGTATTTTAAATAATTATAATTTTAGTATTTCTGTTCAAGTAGTGTGACACCATATACTAACATGTTAGTAATCCACATTCATTAAGGTTTTATTTTCAAAAAGCCTGGAAGTATAAATATGCAGGCAAAGGTGCATCTCAAATCAAGGTTTGAATTCATCATTGTAATTATGTTTTCGCATCAACATGACTTTATATTGATAATCCTGTATTATAAATGTTAGACAGTGCTTATAACAAGACATGTAAATTGTATAACATTCTCAGCTTATTGGGAATTAAAACCCATTTATTTATTAGAATATATCTTAATAAACTTGGTTACCAGATGAATGATCTGAACATTAAAATTGTTGGAATTTGTTTAGTATTTCTGGGAACATTTTATTTTAATATTTCAACAAATTAATATTTTTCTAGACTAGACTTTTTCTTACTTTAGTTTAAAATAGTTTATTCTTTTGATTTCCAGCTCACCCGCTTCCACAGCATCATAATCTAAGGCGCTAGGTCTTCAAGTACGGCACTAGAGTGCCGTAGACTGGGAGATCGCGGTTCGATCTCAGTCGAGTAATCTGAGGGAGGTTTTCCACTCTACCTCTATGCAACTCTGGGTACACTTCCTCTAAATTCAACCTTCATGATCCCTAATACGTTAGTGTAATTTGTGCATAATTGTATAATCCGAGCAGGTAGTAAGACGCGGAGCTAAAAACCCTCCCTCGTAACATGCCATTTAGTTAATAATTACATTTATTTTATATGCATCTTTAGATAAATATATATTTTTAACATTTTACATAATTGTGTTTGGATTGCTCACTCTACAGTACTCTCTTTATTAAATTTATTTGGTAAAATATTATTGAATGTTAATTAACATTACTTTATTCTACAAAGTTTATATCATGTCCTAATCACTAAATTATGTTATTTTAAAATAAAAAAAAACTATCTAATAACATTCATTTTGAATTAATTACCTATTTGTATTTCAAATATATATATTTTATTCATTTGAGAAAACTCTTTCCTTATTAATTAATGAATGAAACTATTTATACTGTTTTGTATAGTTTATTTTAATAAAATTTGCACAATATATTTTTACAATTTTCCATTTTGTATGTCAATTTTCTTTTTGTTTTCTTGAAGATGTTCTTTCATTTCATAATTTAGGGATATATGTATTTTGATTGAAATTATAAGGTGAAGGGTTTATCCAAAATCATGACTTAGGTTTACTAAAAATATATTTTCATTATAACAAGGTTCTACATGTGATAGTGAATTATTTTTAAGATTGTTATTGGAGTCCGACAGTTAGCTCAATCAGTAGTGTGTCTTTCTACTAAGTTAAAGGTCCGGGTTGGATTCCTGGCATGGACAGAAAATATATCATTGGGGATTTGGGGAAATGTGGATTTCCCCTTTCGAAATTTAATGAATTAACGGTTGGGTGAAGGATGTTGTGTAGGCCTATGTTCTATATTTAAGTTAGTTTATAAATTGTGTGTTGATTTAATTAGTCGATCCGGAAAGTGCACCTAAAATACCTACCCAAAATAAAAAATTAAATAAAAATATAGTTGTTATTATTATAACCTAAAAAGTTTTGTTAGACGAATGGTTATTTAATTTTTGGATTTGTAACTAACTATTTTTTATTCATACTTGTTTGTAAAAGAAAAAAATTGACAAACTGTCTTCCTTAAAAATAAGAGGTTTTCTTACACATTATATTCTTCCATCTACATTAATTTAAGCTTTGAATTACAATTTTCTCATAATAGTTTTGTGTTTTTACTGCTTATATTTGAAAATAAAAATACCTATGTTTATGTGATTTTAAAAATAATACTCAACTGAAAGGCCCAGTATTACTACAGTTTACTTTTTTTTTTTCAGAATTCTATACTGCCTGCAAATATGAAGAAAATGCCAGCATAAAAATTGAAAACATATCCAATATTTATTTTAATAAGATAAAAAGGAACTTTTCAACCAATTCAAGATACACTGCCAGATTTGGAGAAAATTTAAATGCCGCAGGTGTTCCACTGACTGAAAATAGTTGCCAAAATTGCGGTCAAATATATAAACACAAACATAATCTCAATAGACATATAAAGCTAGAATGTGGGAAACCCCCAACCCATAAGTGTCCTTATTGTGAATACACAGGGAAACGTAGAAATCATTTGAAAAGGCATCTAAATGTGCATAAAATATGTGTAGTTTATGACCCATAAGTACTATAATAATAAGTACATCATTTCCAAATTAAAGCTTCACAAGGCTGTGTGAAATTTATTATTTGTTGATTCATATAAATATAAACGTGTAGCAGAAACCTACCTAAAACTGTAGTGAAAACCTGTATTTTTATCTGCTGTATCATCATCAACTGTTCCAAACCTTCGGCTGGGTCAGTTTAGTAAAATTGCTCCATCTTCCTCTATTCTTCCACCCCTCTTCCTCCTTTAATGTATTCCATTACTCTCCTCTCACTTGAACACTTTCTGTTAGCTGCCCTCCCATCTCTCTCATGGCTTCCCTTCCGGTCTTTTCCTAAATACTTCATTTCCACATTTTCTTTGCCATCCTCTTTTTTTTCCATCCTCATTACATGCCCATATCATCTCAGTCTTGCTTCCTCTACTATCTCATGTACTCCCTGTACTCCCTTTCTTTCCCAGATAACTTCATTCCTAATCTTGTTTCTTCTCGTGACAGCTAACATTCTCCTCACAAACTTCATTCCTATGACTTACACTCTCCCAGTCTCCTGAACTATTCAAATTAGCTTTATTTACTTTACTCATTATCAAATGTTGTGAAAAAGTTAGGAGAGACCACAGAAATAGTATCATTTTTTATGTTATAACCTATGACAACTTTAGAAGAGTCCCTTTGGTTGTAAAAATTAAACATAGTTAAAGATTTTACTGGAGTTGAATTTATTTTAGTAGCAAATTAAATCAACTCTTCCTTATAGCCTAAATAAAAGGTAAAAAGTAAAATCTGGACTTGGACCTTTGCCACCTTTTATCTGTGCCAAGCTATTATAGTTCATGGGATTCAAATCCAGATCTCCCTGTCACCAGCTTGAACAAAACACTGATGCCTTAGTCCACGTGTCCACCACTGTGAGTAAATTATATGAAAATTAATTATTGATAAAATGTTAAAATTATAAATTGTGGATATTCTCATACCTCAGACTTAGTTGTACATTAGCTGTATAAGCATCCTTTAACTTAAAAATGGATTTTAATATCACATTGTTTATTAACTAAACTAGGTAATTAATTAATTAGTAAGAGTAGTGTATCAAATTACATCAATTAAAATTTANGTGGGGGGGGGGGGGGGGGAATTATATATTCTCAGGGCATCCAGCGACCTGGAAAAGAGGGAATTCGCTTGGTCAGTGAAAATTCTGGAATTTTTACATTTTGTTTATAAAAAGCCTTATATTGATTCACAATAGTCAAAATAACACTTTTCATCCAGTTAATACCTACCTGGAATCACTTTCACACCATTGTCCCTGTTGAGCAGACTAATATCACTTCTCAAGGTCAGCAGGTGAGTTTTGTGTCTTTTCACCCTTCTGCCATGTTGCTAAAATTGAGTCATGGCTATTCACATTCGCAAAAATTTGTTTAGGCCTACATTTTAAGTATAAGGAGCTAAGAATGACTCTATCTCACAACTATTTTAAATTGTTCTTGCTTGAGGCATTCTTTCATTGGCTCAATACGATTTTACTGAAATCTATTTTTAACTTAAAATTGTCCGTTTCCTTGGAGGCGGAAATCATTCAATCCCTTTATTGAGTGAGACAATTTCAGAATATGTATCTAAAATTCTACTATATTAATCTGTGATCTTAAAAAAGAAAGATTTTTGTAATATACTTACTATTGATATATAGTGGTCTGGAAAAAAGTAAATTGGATCTGGAAAACCTGGAAAAGTCAGGGAATTTAAACATGTAGTTTGGCTGGACCCTGGCTGTTTGTTTTTGTCGAAGGAACGTTATTGGTTAATTGAAACAAATTGCTTCTTTTTTTTAATTGCTAGAAACTAGCTTTAGATATTTTTATTTTGATTATAAAAATAATAGACTAAATTTTAATATATTCTGAAAACTTTGCTATAAAAATCAAAATCACAAATAATTTAATTCTTAGGAAACAACATTTCAAGGACTGATATTATTGTTCATTCTTTAGTTAATTAGCTATCATAACTAACTAATGATCAAATATATGACTAGCCAATCATTAATTGATTCACTAGTCACTTTGATCTGTTCCCAACAGTAAACTGTACTGCCCATCTCTAAACTAAAGCGAGATAATAAAGTTAGGAATTCTGAATGTGAATGGTGCAGATGCCGGGGAGTTCATCTACTGGTCTACATCGCACTCATCATACTCATCATACGCATCAGATTTTGATCTGCCTTACAGAATTCCACCGGCATTGCCGATGTCTGTTGCATATGATGCGGATCAGTAAATGCAGTCTCATTAAAAATAATGTAGTAAATTTAAAAATCCGATGCATGAGATTTGTTAAATGCGGACCAGTGGATGCTTGACCTTTAGGCACCAAAATTGTTTAAAATAGGCATTAAAAATATGGGATATAGGCACCAAAATATGCACTTAAGAGGAAGAAAAAAAGCAGACAATATGAAATGTAAAATGTATAATACTACCTACAGCCAATTCACATTAAATATTTTTCTTAGCATCACGTCTCACTATTTGTTCAGTCTACACACATTTGTACTAATTACAGTAATATGTTAGAGGGGTAAAATTTACAGAAAGTTGATTTGTACATGTGTGAAGGGAGAGCGAAAAACTATTTAGTAAACGACCTTGAGTACACCGGACCGAGAATTAAATCTCAATATTCCCTTTAATAGCAGTCAAGTCTTCTCCGAAAATTACACCTTGGCCGATTTGAGCACTGAAGTGGGTCACATCTTGGTACTCACTAAACAGTAGGGAAATATAAGACATTTTCTGATATAATGTTTTTTTTATAATATGAAAAGACGAGTTCTACCTCAGGAGGTCAAGAGACAAAATTTCAAATTGCTGTTTCTGAAGAAAAACTTTTCTCTTGTATGTAACGACATGTGTTTTCCTACCAAGATGTCTGCCACTGCCCCCTTGACAATGATTGGCTTTTAGTCTTGATGTTTCAAAATTAAGAATTCGAACTGCATCTATTGTACTGACAGCAAGCTGTAAGTCAGTCAGAGAATTCTAGCGAACATCTATGGGAAGAGCAACTTCTGTTCCATCTGCTTGTTTGTACTTAGCTGCTGAAAAGTTAGCATTCCTGAAGTACTTAATAATTTGCTTAATGTTACTTAATGCTGACCACCTCCATGTTATGTGCTAGTAGATTGAGGAAGTGAGCCGATCAACCATAAATTATCACCTTTTTGATGTCCCTTTTTTTGCAAACTCCTCCCTCATTATCTCTATATTGGCAGCATTGTCAATGACAAAACTCTGAACTCTTCATCCATACTGTTGACAATTTTGAGTTGATTTTTCTGCTACCACTATGAGGTAATAAGAAGTATGATTATTATCTTCGGTGTCAATGGTTTCAGTTAAATGAGTACAACGGTCCAGAACGTAACTAAACCAACACACACAATTGGATCACTGTGCAGATTGCTACAAACATCCAGAGCCAAGATTACAGATTTTCCTTTCTGAGTTTTATTTACTTCAGCCCACTTTTCATTGTAAATTTTGTCAGGAAGTTCATTTTAAATTGGCTTTCGATCGGGTGGTTTGTAGCCAGGCCAAAGAAGAGCCATTTTTCCATACTCAGTATGTTCAACATGCCTAAAAGCTTAGTTTGTGTCAAAAATAAAGCGAGCTATTTGTAAATCCAGTTGTTTTTCACATTTGTTGTTGTGTGTGTTGTAAACCTATTCAACCCTCCTTGAATGGTTCTCAGGCTGTGTGTGGGAAGCAATCCTCAAGGTGTATCCTTGTCACCATGCTTGTTTCCAGGAGAAATGGACACCTTACATTTTCCATGGCTTGTGTTAGATGTAGAGGTCAACTGCTGATCAGTAGACAATACAGAACTCTTGAGAACTTTCACTTTGATCTATGATTAAATCAGTATCATCTACAAATTGTATTTTACTGTTTCTATGAGAACATTTTGACTCTCTGCTGTTTCATCCTTGCTACTAGTCCAACCATATTTTCTTTACATACCTTACATTTTGCCCTTATAGTTTTACCATAAGAACTTCTAATTTCCTCAAAATCTTGCCATACTGGATCCTTCCTTCTGCCTGTAAAACTCATAATTACAATTAACTGAACCTTCATTTTATTTTCACACAACAAGCAAAACACACAGAATAAAACACCAATAAAATATAACCTTGAAATTGTAAAACAAACAAAAACTGTTTAAAAACATGGTTTTTTTTGGCAAGTGATTTTTCTATGCGTCCAAAATTTCCGGGATGTCCTATCTTGCTGAGTAGGTATAAATTATTTTTCTTCCTGAACTCAAATTATGTTTAAAGTATTGGCTTGGGCGGTGGTAAAGCTTCTTTCCAGTTTCTTCTTTCATCTTTCTTCTCTTTTTTTAACCCTATTTAACATTTAACTTTTTTGTCCTTGCAATTCCTTAAATATCTCCTCCAAAGTCTGTTTCGTGTTTCTTAAGTCTTGTTGATACCCTGAACAACAGAAGATTATTTGCAGTTTATTGGGCAAAATCTCTGATATTTTGCTTCATATTAACTTTATATTGAAAAAATAAGCACAAACCTTTTTTTATATGGAAGTTTAGTTTGCTTAGAGTCTGTGACACCGGACGTATCGGCCATATAAATCTCTCGTTCTTGTAGTGACATCATCTTTGTTACTTAATGTTTTGATAAAGGTTTTTCTTATTCTATTCCCTTTACCTGAATTTACCTTTACAAAACAAAACTTAAACACAAGCTGTTTTACTACTTAAACGATAACATCTTAAATTATTATTATTATTATTATTATATTATTAGCACCTCGTCTTACTACCTGTTCGGGTTATACACACTTAGGCTAATGTGTAATGGTAGGGTGATTGTGAGATGAAATGGAGGACCTACAGTTTAACGTGGAATCCGAACCACGGTGGAGGCCTGGCATTCCCCACATTCACAAGATGTCTTGTCAGAGGTGAAGGAAGGGTTTGGTAATCAGATAAATCTGTGCCAGGACCGAGGATTGAACCCCGGCCGCCAGCACAGTCTCTTAAAGTTAAAATTGCCAATATTTCCAAAACTTACATAAACACAATGAAATGTAATAAAATCTTAACTTCAACTATACTTTACAGCCATTACTGTTTCCAGCCTGTGGCCTCGGTCAATTTTTGATTCAAGCCATATATTTTCCACTACCGGCTGGCTATACCTTTATTATCTTAATATGCTTTAAAATATAACTTAAGACTAAGACAGGTACAACATCCAGTCCTTGCCCTTTAATTTATCAATGTGAAAGGTTAAACCCAAATTTCACCAATGATAAATTTTTCGGCCACTCCAGGAATTGAACCTGGGACCCTTAGCTCAAAAGGCAGAAATGCTATCGACTGAACTAAGGTGTCTGATTAATAAAATATTAACTATAATGGTTTTTCAACAAGAAAAACAAATTATAAGGGCCTCCCAACATTTGTTAAGAATTTGGATTTTTAGCATCATCTTAACATAGGGCCGAGTTTTATCTAACCCAATTATTTGTTTTTTAGTGTTTGACACAGTCTTTTGGTTTTTAATTTAGTCTATATCTTACTACTATTTCGGTAATGGCTATGTAATGTATCAAGCTAATTTGAGGGTAAAAAAAGGGCCCAATATTATGTTTGAATCCTCCTTAAATATTATTTATGTACACACCAATGCTGTACAGCAATAGTTGAAGTATTAAAACTCACAGAGGGAGAAATGTATTTTTTACTTTCTGTTTATTCAAATAATACATAAGGTTATTTACACATACTATTATACCATGATTATAAACATTTTGAATAATTATTTAATTTTTTTAATAAAATACACATATATTTCACTTTTAAATGGTGTAGAAATTTTACATTCTCTAAAATAGTTACAAAAAAAGTCATATGTTATATTGGTTTGAGAGTACCGTCTGATAATATTTACTAAATTCATCTGATTTAATTTGCCCAAATCACTTTGCACAAATTCAATTTAACACTTTACCAGACATTGTCCTTCCACTTTTGCACTATAAGTCTGAGGTTTTAAATACAATCTAGTGGTAGGTGTGACTTTGCTTCTTAATTTCAACTTATTCATTACTAACTTAATAGTGTAAATATGTGGATAGCCTGAATGATTAGTTAATGCCATAAACATATTCTATTGTGTACCACTAATATTTACTTGTAACTTTGTATTTCTTTGTTTTCCAATAAAGGTAATGGGCATTTTCTGCCCGGGTAGCCCTCTCGCTTTTTTGGCGAGTCCTGCCGGACCTTCCACTGCTTTTTCTGTCACCTCACGATAGTATAAAGGTGGTGGGAGCTCTGGTTAGGACTCAGTCGGATAAGCGGGAGGGTCCCAACAACAGAAAACAAGCCAAGAGATTTTTTTTTTTCAAAAGTAAATAACCTACAAATTTAAAATACAGGTGCTTTTAGACGATTCACTCTTTTGATATATTTTGTCATGTATTCATGACCTGTGACCACATACTAATTTTTCTTTCAATCAACTTGGTACCATCTTTTCGTTCAGTCGGTGAATATAAGCAATTTGTGGTGCATCTTTAAAAAAAAATTGGACGCAGTGCATCTCCTATATTTGTGCTTTGCACTCATTTCTGAGTGATACAAAATGCTTTATTTATGTTTTTTGCCAGCCAACATCTATTTGCGAGTTAAGAAAAGACGGAGTTTCACATTTCAACAATTTCTGGATTTCATCAGTGCTTTCGTCCCTAACCTGTTGAATAAGCAGGTATATATCTAATAGCTTCTAGCAAATTAATTTATCAGATTCATCATATGCATTCCTAGTAAAAAAGAGCACTATTTTATTAGTATATTTTTAGGTCTTTATAACAATACATTTAATTAATTTAAAAATAATTTATTATGTTACTTATTTCTACTTAATGATACTATATAGAAAGCAAGCAGATATATATTCAATTTTATATTTGGAATGATCTAATTATAGTGAGTTAAGTAATAAATCTTGTAAATAAAATTTAAGATGCTGAAGGATTGAAAAGAATAATGCATTAAATTTATTGTATGTATTAGGTGACCTGGCGGTCTAGGGGTAAGGTGTCGGACTTCTGTGCTGGCGGCCGGGGTTCAATCCTCGGTCCCGGCACAGATTTATCTGATTACCAAACCCTTCCTTCACCTCTGACAAGACATCTTGTGAATGTGGGGAATGCCAGGCCTCCACCGTGGTTCGGATTCCACGTTAAACTGTAGGTCCTCCATTTCATCTCACAATCACCCTTACATTAGCGTAAGTGCATATAACCTGAACGGGTAGTAAGACGCGGTGCTAATAATAATAATAATATTGTAAGTATTATATGTTAACAAAATATCTAAGTTTCTTTATATCCTTCTAGTTTTTAAAACATATGCTATATTATTAATTATTAATTATTCATGCGGCAAACACAAATTAATTTGAAAATTTGTATTCTTTTCACACTCAAGAATATATTATAAATATACAAGTATAGTGTTTAGTTTATATGAAGTAATGTTACACAGTTTAGAAATGTTACCTTTTCCTAATCTTACTTAACTGCCCAACAAATGCTTTAATCCCTATATGGAATTACCACAATCATGCTAAAGATACGTTAATATATTTTAGAAAATTTTGTAAAATATTTTATAAGCAAATTATAGTATTATCTTGATAAAAAATAGAACTGTAAATTAAATTTATAATAATTTTTCTAGTTTGTTATACTGCAAAATTTTCTTTTCTTTAAATATTTAAAAAAAAGTGAATTTAGATAAATAATATTTAAATCTGTAGCAAACCTTGACACATAATTTAACAATAGTAATAGTAATAATAAATAAATTTAAAACATGTGAGTTGTGACATTAAAATAATTAAATTAAAACACTACATTGAGTAAAATATATTATAAACTTATTTCTTTGAAAATGTTATGAATTTTTGAAATAAATTGATATTTTTCTCTTTCATTCCTTAACTTAAAATTGGTTCCATTCTCCTTACTTGTGTGGTAGAGGGTTAACTCCTAACTAATTCTAACAGTTTCCATTCATCTGAAATCTTGTAGTTGTTAAAAGAAATGTTAAAGAAATTCAATTATAAAATAATTTTAATCAGAATATATATATCACAGCGTGTAAATCTTTTCTTTTGGTATTAATCAGTTTTATTCATCTGCCACAAAAATAAGGAGAAAAGGATTAATAAAAATAAAGGATGGAACAAATATTACTATAACTTAGTTCTTAAATTGTAACTTTTTTAAAACAATTTTTTAATCTTTTTTAAAACTTTATGTATGTATTAATCTATTTATTTTAATCTCACACATCAAATGTTTTAAATATACCTACTTAATGTTATTACTACTATTGTTATTGTCTATTTGTAAATATTTGATATAAGTTTATACTTGATTTATCCAAATTTACGGTTTTTGAATGCTTAAGAGGAAGAAAATTTTCAGTTAAACAAACTAGAGTATTTTTTTTAAACTTTAATTCACAATTTTATTTCTTCCTATGTATAGCATTCAATTCAGTTAGTCGAGTATACAAGGCAATGGAGGTGGTAAGGTTACAAATAGATATAGGGGGTGACAAAGTTTTCAATTTTGGGTACATCTAAGAGGTATTTGGAGTATGTTTGTTAGATAATATAGCTGGAGGATGAATAATTTAACTATCTTAGTTACGTTCATCATCAAACGTGTATTGTCTTAAGAATAATAATTTCTATTGAATTAAAAACTAAATATTTCAGCAAAGCTGACACAAACCCATGCATTTTATATCATATTAATCTTTTAGTTAGTTTAAATAATTTTAAAGTGACTACTAATATTATCACTTATTATTTGTGACATGACATTGAGTATTTTACCCGGTGCAATCTCACTATCATAACTTGTATTTTTGTCCAATCTCATATTTCAGTTTATCCCATTTTATTGATTGAATTGGACACGTCATATCATCTTTGCTGGCCAATAAGTGTAAGTTTTGATTTTAGTAAACAGTTAATGAATTTGTCATTGTCTTTATTTACAATCCTTTAGGGGCGTTTAAAAAAATAGCTAATTTTAAACATGGTTTCACCAGAGAGAAGTAGATTCATCTCAAGTCAATCGGCCAGCCTCCACAAAGCTAGGTTCAGGTATTGACCCAACCCCCACTTCACATAATCCTATCTCACAAAGAGCTTAAGCAGACTGAACATTACAATTACAATGCCTCAGTTATGTAAACAAAGGAAAAATGACGCCAAAGGTTAAATAAAATTATTCAGTGGAAGAAGAATAGAAGGGTAAGACCTACACACTCACCAGAAAATTGTAGGCCTCAAAGCTCACAATAAAAACACAACAAAACACATCTTTATTTAATTTATGGGGTACATGAGACCCCTTCTTAACTTATTTCCTAATGCTATAGAATAAGTAACTGAAGAAGGAGACTGATGTAGTCTGAAAATTTCATAAATATTATTGTGTTTTGTTCTGTTTTAGGTGCAAACTTCGAGGCCTACAGTTTTCTGATAAGTGTGTAGGCCTTGCCTTTCAATGTTTAATTTAATGCTCTATTTATGATGAACATTTTAAAAATGAGTCATTTAACATCTGCATATTTTAAAGTGCTTTTATCACTGAGAATTGACATTAGCGAACTCCAGTGTTACACTCAACCTGACTCAAGGAGCGCAGCAAAACTTCCATAAGGCTTAAGGTTTGGTGTATACGTGTCTGTGGCCTAGACTAAAATATTTTGTGTTATTCAACTAGAGTGTTTAAAATTTGTAGTTTTTGTTATTGTATTTGGGAATCATATATCGGTACACACATTTTATTTGTTTTGTAAATGAGTCCATTCCTGCACTGGATCTAAAGGGCCAAAATCTTATAGCTGCAAACCTAGCACACATATAACTATTATTATGATTCCACATGCCCGAATTAGAATCTCGCTTTAAACTATGAATGAAGAATTATCTTGAGTGTAGGACAAATGCACAATAGTGCGCTTTGATAAAGGTTCCAGGTTCAATGTTCATATACAGGTATCATTTTTCAACTAAAATTGGATTATATTCACCTACCTACGAACACTTTAAACTTCCACCCTGTCTTAACAGTGTTCATAAGGGCCAAAATTATATTCATTGTGTCTGCCTAGACTTCACTATAAGGTTAAAATGGTATGAGATAGTTAGTTAAAACAATATTTGTAATCTAAAAGGACTCCATAGTTTGCATTTACAAAAACACGTGTTTATAATAATCACTGTTGTTTGCATCTTGTATTATTGGTGAAATGTGTGTTTACCTTCTTACATTGATAAACTAACGACTGAGGACTGTATGTTGTGTCTGTTCTAGTATTAAGTTAGATTACAAGACATATGAGGCTACGACAGGCCTAGCAAGCCGGTAGTGGAAAATATATGGCTTGGATAAAAAACTGACCCGAACCATAGGCTGTAAACAGTAATGGATGTAAAGTAAAGTAAAGTAAGTTGAATTTAGACAGGTTTTCCTATTTATTGCATTACCATGCAAATAATTTTAAATTTAACAGTGGGGTTCATGTCTATTTTAAAAGTTAGCTGATATGAGGATAAAATATCGTTTTTAAGTAGTTAATATCTGTGTACCCAAAACAATTTTCTTCTTCCCCTTTATTTGTGCCAAATATTGAAGTCTAGTCAGTCTAAATATAGTTTGTTGATTGATACTATTTTGTTCGAAACCTTAGTTCAGTTGGTAGCATGTGTCTACTGAGTTAAGTGTCCCGTGTTTGATTCCTGGCATGGCTGAACAGTTTGTCATTGGTAAAATGGGGATTTAGCCTTTCATACTGATGAATTTATGGCTGGATAGTGTGTCTGTTCTATATTTAAGCTAGTCTATAAGTTGTCTACTGATATAATAAATTGGTTCAGAAAGTACACATAAAAGACTTCAAATAAATTAAATAAAAGATACCATTTCAATAGATATTTGTTTGTTACAGTTTATGATTTGTGGCACCAACAACTTAACCTAATTGATAGTTCAGGAACACTCTCATCTCTGGAAATACGGAAGGCAACATCACTTCACAATCCATATATGAGTGATGGGCCTTACACTTGCCCAAACTGCAATAGATCATATACATGGAAAAATAATCTTAATAGACATATTAACTTAGAATGTGGAAAGTTACCCAACCTAAAGTGTGTATATTGTACCTATGTTACATTTCGTAAATATCATTTAAAAAGACACATTGCTAATCGCCACAGTCAGTGATTAGTTTATTGAGTTTGAATATTGTGAAAAATAAATTTTACATTGAAATTGAGTTAATTTTTACCTCTTTGTTTGATTCTTAGTTCACAAATGGAATGTGTATAATTCAGATTACAAAAAATTGTTTAGTTTCACAACTATCTTGAAAGTCTCAGCGATGTTAAGAATTAAGTAGCCTACTGGTAAAACCATAAGATATGTAATAATATAAGCTTTTTTCTTTCCACATATTTTGTTCATCCACTCCATTCTATCCATGTGACATGAAGGGTGGTTCTTTTTTACAATTTTTTTTCAAAGAAGGATAGAAAAGGAAAATGCTTGCTCATTGAAATGTTTATGGAGGTAAGAATGTTAGCTCTTCCAAATCTTTAAATCTATGTACTTTTGCTTTATTGTAAAATATTTTACTGTGTGATTAAATATTATATAAATAGATATAATGTATTTTTCAATAACACTATGAAATTTAATGGCTGCATAGAAATGGTTTTACAATGCTTAACTACTTATAGGCTATAATTTTTTTAAGTCAAATTTATTTTAAAAAGTTTTTATCATTTGTTTTAGTATTTCATGAGTTGCCTAATCCTTTAGAATCCCATGATTATAATGTTAATGGCTAAGTTGATATTTAACATTTGTTTACTATACAGATTGTATGCCGATTTGCACAATTTCTCTTCTTAACATGATATTTTTATTGCCAAACATGTCGAGAATGTAGCACAATGCTGCATTCTATCTTATTTTTAGTTTGTGAGATGGGTGATAGATAATAGTGGTAGAATATGACTTGTCTAGGCAAGTGGATTGGACCCTGAGCATCAGCTGAGTAGTATTTTATGCCGCTTGACCTCAATCCATTGGATTTCCTTCTGTGGGGATACTTAGTAAAACATTTGTACCCAGATACTTTAACCAATGTTCATGACCTCGTAACACAATTACATGCTGCTTGTACAACTGTCAATGGCAGCATGTAATAGATATCATGATGTTTCAAAATTAATGGTAGTTGTTATGAATACCCATTATAAGCATGGATTACACTTTGCTGTGAAAAGAAAACTAAGTGATATTGCCACTGTGAGTGTTGCGTCTTTCATTACCTTGCATGGAAGCAATAGTGTGTGTACTTACCTCAGTTGGCGGCAGTGGTGGCTCGTAGCTAAAATTAGTGGGGGTGCTGCTCAAGAAAATTTTTAGCCTTTGTTTTAAAATTGTGTAAAAAGAAAATGTATCCAGGAACTTGATAAAATCTTAACAAAAAAACCAAACATTCTTTACTTACTTTAACTTAAATTGTCACAGTTCAAGCTTGATCTATTCATTTAAAAATGGAATCCATTCTTCTTGTTTTAATTTGCACAAAAAGTGCAATAATTTTCTCCTTGATCTCTGGATGACAATTGAGGAATTTTTCCTCCATTGAAAGTACTGCAAGCTCCTTTAGTCTTTCTGTTAAATAAAAGAACCAGAAAAAAAAAGAATCAAATAGAATAGCTGGATACAGAACAATAATTTAATTCTACACTCTTCTACACTTTATCACATTCAAGAATATGGTACACGGTTTTTAAGCACAACACACGCCGAGTAAAAAAAAAATCCTTCCATTATCACGCCAGAGCCGGCACTGCGAGAGCAACAATGCTCTATTTACCTGGCGGTCCCACCTTCCTCCCCACCCTCTCCTATGTGCACATGTGCACAACAGTCAAACACCACGTCGCTGGCACCGTGAAGCCCACATTTCCATACAAAGATTTTTGTATCTTTTTCATAAACTGGGGGATGGCTATTGAAGTACTGACATTAAGCTTAAGGAATATATATTTTACTACAAAATAAAGAAAGAATTAAAGAGAAAAAGGACTCATTATATTAAATGTTATCGATAATATCAAGTGGAAATAGGGGGTGCTGCAGTTCCGCAGTGTCTATACACAAGCCGCCACTGGTTGGCGATTTCATCTATTTCAAAAACTAAACATCAACCAACTTTTTGTTTTATAATTTTGTGTTTGTTATAAGGAATTACATTGAAGGCAATCACTACAAATTTGTATATTTAATATAGTACTATAATAGTTTTAAACTTAAAAAAAAAGTTTTGGTTTGAAGCTCTGCACATTATTTAATCTATTTTACATTGAGGTAATGGCCTTGGATTTAAATTTCAACAAATCGAACTTATAATTTGAATTATAAATAGGGAGTATGGAAAGAATATGAAAATTAAATAAACTAACTAAGAGTATTATCTAAAACATAAACTGATAAATTCAACACATTGTTATTTAAATACAACTAATATGTATTAATATAATATTTATTTATCAATTTATACGCATACAGTACCAACCTACTTGTTATACTTGCGTATAAATTGATAAATAAATATAATATTCCTAGGTTTTATAGCTCACTTTAAAATTGTCTTTTGTAAGCAATGGGTAAATTTGTAAATTAAAGGCAATTCCAGCACTGATAACATTTTCAGGTCAATGTGGTTTTAAATCTAAATTTACAGTCTTGAATAAATAATATACTATACAGCTTTTATAGATACAAAAAGGTAAGACTCTTTTATATAATAAAAATTTCAATACTATTTTTTTGAAATTTGCATAGTGTGTATTTTAAATTACTGGTAAAATGTTTTATTTGTAGAAAAATATCCTTAACAATATATACTGTAGTCTTGTTTGTTTGAGGTGGATTGAAGTGGGGAGGAAAGAATATGGTATGATAGGTGACATACCGAAACATTTTGGAATAGTTTTATCCAGATATTCCATCCATTCCTAGTATTACAAAGGATTAAAGGGATATCAGTTTCAGATAAGACTTAGTTAGATATATACGGCTTAACCTTGAAAGTATTTTTATATCAATACCAATATTCATCGTTACATAACTTTTGACTTTACTGATGTTAGCTTGATTTTATATTATCATTGATCTTAAATACTTCTAATCTTAAAAAAATATTTTACGATAACTGACTTCTGGTTATTTTGAACATTTTTTAATGTGTTAGACAAAGTTTTTTGACCATTTATTAACTCTTAAAGATTGACGTATGAGTTAATGAAATATTTGTTAGTTATCATTATGCTATCTTAATTATACACCATTGTTCTCTTAAAATGTTATATGTATTTCAACATCTTATTATTTCTTTGATTAATCTAACTCACATGGTGACCTGGTGGTCTAGGGGTAAGGTGTTAGACTTCTATGCTGGCGGCCGGGGTTCGATCCTCGGTCCCGGCAAAGATTTATCTGATTACCAAACCCTTCCTTCACCTCTGACAAGACATCTTGTGAATGTGAGGAATGCCAGGCCTCCACCGTGGCTCGGATTCCACGTTAAACTGTAGGTCCTCCATTTCATCTCACAATCACCCTAACATTACACATTAGCATTAGTGCGTATAACCCGAACGGGTAGTAAGACGCGGTGCTAATAATAATAATAATAATAATAATCTAACTCACAAACTTTTAAAAAAAATCATCTAAGTTTTAACTTTATTCAATTGCTCCTTATTTAAGATTTTGTTTAGAATGTTTCCTAAAATGTTAATACAAACTTAATCAAAAATCATCTACAATGTTACAGTGCATTGTTAAATAAGTTAAAACATAAGACATTTTTTATTTTAAGCAGTGGTGGCCACCTCATTATAAAAATAGGCAATTGTGAGTGAAATCCCAAACTAAAATACCAAAAAATGAGAAAATAACCTTCCAAGTTTCACAAATACATGGAGTTTAGGTACAAATAAAAAAACTTAAGCTGTCATTGCTCGAAGGTGTATTGATTGTTAGATAACAGAGTAGTTTTGTCTAGGAAAACCTGCTGGAGTACCTCCACATGTGCTGTTAGATCAAAATAACAGCAAAAAAATTCCCTTCAACTCGAAGAAGCTGAATCATATATATCGGTGAAAAAACTTAACTCTAACATTTACATTTTTATGTGGTCTCCTACAAAAATTGAATACAAACAAAAAGGAAATTTTAAAGTTAAATGACTTAAGTGCAATTTAATGCGTTTTAACATTTTTCCTTTCATAATTTGGTTTCTACAATATACTTGTGATTAATAAAAAAACATTGTTTAAAGAAATGTTGTACGTTAATATTGTTTTCATAACATTTTCATGAAAAAGGCCATACATTCCAGAGAGATAACATTTTGTTAAATAATCCCATATTATTATTGCTACAATCATAATGCACTGCTACTGCTGTAAGTTCAAAATCAACTAAATATTTTAGATTGTATCTTATTAATTGCGTGTGATTTAAAACATGTGACTAGTTAATCTTAATAATATTCATATTTATTTTATAAGGAGTAGTAAATTATAAAATTAAATCTTATTTTTTATTATTTTATTCCCTTCCTTATTTGAGATAAATAAGACCTGAAGATGGTGTAACATATAACACCAAAACATGTCATAGAAGACTTAAGCTCAAATAGTCATAGAAGACTTAAGCTCAAATAAGGAGAAGGGAATAAAAAAATAAGAAAGAAGATATAATTTTATCACTAGTTAATTTTAGTTTAGTTGATGCCATTAATTCATTTCAAATAAGTTTTTACAAGATTAAGATGCCGCATTTTCTAAGGTGTCACTATCATAGTAGATTATACTGCCGATGACAGGGAGATCGAGGTTCGAATCCTGGTTGGGTATATTGAGGGTGGTTTAATTAAGTTAGATTAAGGAAAAACACTAAAACATTCAGCTGGTCATGACTATTTCATAAAAAAGATGTTAATTGAATATTAGTTCAAATAATAAACAAGGAAGACAAGAGACACAATCTTTGCTAGACAATATACTTATGTATAGCCTCTTTAGTTAAATAATTATTTTTTAAATTGTACTAATAAACTAATCATTTATTTGTTGCAGTTTATGACTTGTGGCAGCAACGACTTACACTGATCGATAATTTGGGGATGTTTTCATCTATGAAAATTCAAAATGCAACATCAATTTTTAATCCATGTGATAATGATGAGCCCCATACTTGCTCAAACTGCAACAGATCATACAAATGGAAACATAATTTGAATAGACATATTAACCATGAATGCGGAAAGCTACCAAATTTTACATGTCCATTTTGTACGTTTGTTACATTGCGTAAACATCATTTAAAAAGGCACATTATTAACCTCCACAATAAATAAATAACTCAAATTTATTTCTGTTTAATGTCAAATAAACTATACATAGCTTTAAAAATAGATAAGATAGTTGGTTTGAAGAAGAGTTGGCTTTCAAAATAGGGACTAGAGGGAACTTTTTTTTTTAGTCTTAGATCTCAAACTATTTCAACATTTAAAGGATGTGAAAGTACTGAAATTCAGTGACTCTTATGGGTATTAGCAAAAGTGTCAGGTTAAATCTACCAGTGTCTGGCTACTAAATATTATTATTAATAACTATTAATTAATTATTTGGTAAGGAGTAATAAATGATACAATATTTTATTATCTGTTGTTATTTTTATTATCTTCTCTTTATTTGATATTAGCCTTAGTCTTCTATGACAACATGTTTCGGTGTTATATGCTATCTACACCATCTTCAGGTCTTATTTATGATGATAGTTGACCATTCCACTAAAAATTTCTTACATAATAATACCCTAAAAGTTCACAAACCTTCTGATAATATGTAATTAAAATCACTGAAACATGTCAGTATAGAAGACTAAGGTTTATAGATAATAAGGAGAAGAGACTAGAATTAACAACAAATAAAATAAAATTTGACTCTTTATGAGTTACAACATAAACATTTAATATTTTAATAATATCTTATATAAATTATATTTGGTATTGCACTATTTTTTAGGATAAGATTTTCTAATATGAAATAGAGAAAACTATTTTCATTAATAACAGCTATTTGAAACCGCTTAGTGCTCATGTTTGTTACATTAATGAAAAATGACTAAATTGATAGTTATATGTATGAAATAAAGTGCATGGAGCAAAATTTATAGCATTGATTGAATAAAATAAATTCACCTGCCTTATTCAATTTTATGGAAAGTTCATTTTTGGAATATCATTAAATTGTGCCCCACTGTTTCTCTTTTCAAATGTGTTACTATAAGTGTACTCTCAAGATGTCCATGATGTTAATTTTTTAATTTACTTATACATTATTTTTATTTCCCTTGGACTGCAATTTTTTTTTATATATTATGCTTCCATTCCAATCTTATTGTTTTATTATTTCATATGGCATCCTTTTTGTGTACAAATCTGCTAATTTTAACAAGTGTAGTTCAATAATTTTATTTAATTTTGAACACCAAACATAACTTTTCATCACGTTTTAAAGTTTATCAAAGGCTATTTGCTAAAATTAAATAAATTGACACAATGACTATGTAACTAAAGCCCCAAGAAATAACTAACTATGTGTGTGCAAAGTTTGATCTAACAAAATTTTTGACAACTAGGAATTTTTTTTAAAGTGCTTATAAAATTCCTAATATTAAATCCCAGTTTTAACACATTATGGTTTTGCACATCTCAACAACAATATTTTGCTCGGAGTTAAATTTCAGGCATTACATATTCCCAAAATTGTTTATTTAAAAAAAACTTGGCACACCTGGTATCGGAGTTACATTTATATTCTAAAAATGTCATGAAGTCCTTTATGCGTCTTTTGCTCATAATATGACTACATATTTTTCACTCCTCACACAAAGGAAAAGAGTCTACTGCTTAGGTATCTTCATTTGTCTTGGATGGTACTAAAGAGAATGACATGTCACAATCCTAAAAGTCACCCTTTTGATTACATTGTATGTATAGTTCTGTAACGATTTTATATCCAGCTGAAAAGTTTGGAACTTTGGTAGGTAACTAACTCTTAGGATGAGAAATGGACCATTTTACAGATCTCAATTTCAGTGACCTGTGTAAACAACTTAATATAAACCACATTTTAGCCAGATCATGGTTAAAAAAGGACAGAACTCATTATTTAAACTACCAAATAATAAAAAAAGACAATACTCATCTATTCATATTCTCTTAACACTGCTTTTGTACTAAACTGTGAGCTTGTACTGAGAGTAAACATAGTAAACATACTAAAAATATGACATTGAAAATGTCCCTGCAACCATCACTAAACTCGCTTTTGTGGTTGCATGGTCTAAGGCGCTACTATCACAGTAGACTATACTGCCGATGATGCGGAGATTGATGTTCTAATCTCGTTCGGGTGCACTAAGGGTAATTCTTCCAAAATGTTTTTTCACTCTCCCTTCATGCAAATGTGGGTACACTTCCTCTAAATATAACCATCATCCCTAAAACCATTAGCATAATCAGTACATAGTTATATGACCCGAACAGGTAGCTAGGCGCGGTGCTACAAATAAAATAAAAATCCGCTTTGGCTAAGGCACAATTCTCGCAGTAGACTAAACTTTTGATGACAGAGAACTAGAGGTTTGAATCTCGGACGAGTGTACTGAGTGTGGTTTTTCACAGTCCCTTCATGCAAGTGCAGTTACCCTTTTTCTAAATATAACCTTCCTCATCCCTGAAATTCATTAGCATAATTAGTATACAAGCGTAATAAGATGCAGTGCTCAAAAATCATCAAAACTACACCCTTTATTTTAAAGTAAATAGAGATATTTTTAAATTATGGTTTGTGTACTCATTTTTGCTAAACTTAATGCTGAACTATTCTTGTAAAATATATTGTCAATTTGTTCTTGGTATGTATTGTTAAACCTAGTAAAATTGCTCAAGTATGAGACAGATTCTATACCAGAACAACATTGTCTTACTTTAGTGTCAATACAACCCTTATGGTAAAATGGGCTTAGTTAAAAGTTGAAATTGTTAAAAAAAAATTACAGAATAATTTTAAGTATATGATGTATTGTAGCATTGGGCTTACAAGACAGACGTAAACAACAACATTATAGAAGACACTTACCGCATTCACCTCCTGACAAGACTCGCATGGAACAACGGCTCAAGTCCTCGAGACGAACATTCACGGTCCCGGCCTAACGGAACACTAAGAGAGCCTGAGGCGTGGCAATCAGAGCGGCTGCTGGCTTGGCCGGGCATGCGCAATGGCGAGTCTCCGTACTAGAATGTTCCCCAAAGTGCCACATTCTTCCATGGACGATCCAGAACTATACCCTCCCCCCTTCTCCTGTCTTTCTCCACTGAGTTGGGTATATATTATGCTTTCTGTACCGATATCACCACAATTGGGCCTATGTCTTAGTAGGGATATCACTAAGCTCCGGCTTTCTCCGTCTATAGAATGTAAGATCAAAATTCTGTTTAGCCTTATGGAACTTTATATATATAATAATTTATTTTTCTAAATTCTCTTTTTGGCCACGCATTTAAATTTAATAACGTAACGGAGTATGGTTGGGAGCATTCTTTTACTCTTTGTTATTAAGAGGTCTTTGCGCGTAATCAAAAATATAATTAATATTACGATAAGTTTGAGAAGTTTTTGATCATGATAATTTTGAGAATTATTCTAATAACTTTCACGAATACCCGTTTTTGGGTCCTAACGAGAGTTTATTATGGTTTTGTCGAGGGATGAATTTGTATATGTAACGACTTTTGGCGCCATTTCTCTTGGCCGACGATTATATATTTGATTTATGTTAGTAATAGGTTAAATCTTAAAAAAGTAATTTTAATTGGCTAAGTAGTGATAGTTTATTATCGTTTACAAACCTTTTTATTTGTTAGTAAACCTTCGATGGTAAATGGAGGAATTAAATATTTAATGATAAATTATTTAATAGTTATATATCTGTCATTAATGGAAGGCCGTCTCTTTAAGATAGAGATTTTTGTTTACCTTGATGTTCAATCTATTTTAAATAGTACCATATGACTTTATTGGTTAAGTCTTTGATTTTGTCTCGCGTACACAATACGCTGATATAAAATGCTATGTTAAACTTTAAATGGAATATTTCAATTGGTTCCCTTTAACCAATTTAAATGGTATACTATTGTTTAAACTTTTATGCATCAATTGAGCGTTGTTAATAAAAATCAATTTTCCGTGATCTGTTGGTTTATCTTGCTAATATATGTCCCATTTTTCCCGAGGTATGCACATCAAACATTATAATGTTATATGAACCTTATGAAGGCTGCAGTCTCGTGCTGTCTGATTAGATAGTGGTTCACTTATTTGATATCCTTCTCGGCACTCGCTCTGGGTTAAACTCCCCCCATCTTATTATTTTTTTTTTTTTGTATTTGTGGCATCTGCCCCTTTTGGATGCTACAGTATAATTATTATTAACCTTTGTGAAGATAAAATTACTGTATTTATTCAATTCTAAGATGAAATTGATTGTAAGATGCATATTTATTTTCCAGTACCACCAACAGAAAAAAAAATTTGATTCAAAGAAAATAAATAAAAATAAAACAATAAAATACCCTATATCCAAGAAATATTTTAATTTCAGAAATCAATTTACTAATAACAATAAGCCTAGTACCTTAGTTAATATTTCATCACTTGATTCTAATTAATACCAAAGTCTAAATTTTTCTGAGTCATCTTTATCTTTACTAGCCCATAATATATCATCTACTGAGCTGTCAAGAGCGTTTTTGGAAAAAGAACTGTGATTCTAAGACTCTATTGTTTCTAAAATGCACCACATATTTAGATACATTTAAATGGGAAAAAAAGTGTTTTAAAATTGAAGAATTATGATAGTTGTGATAGTCTTGTGTATAACCCTAGTAGTGCTAGAAGGGAGATTGGAAAATATATAAGCGGTTAAAAGTTTGACCAATAGTAATTAGCTGAGTTGTCAATTATTTTTATGCTAAATAAAAGAAGAAAAACTTTGTGGGAGTCTCCTAGCAGCAACTGTCTTTGTCATTCAGAGCAATTTCACTCCATATTAAAAAACAAAAGCTTAATACTTAAACTAATTTACAATATTATACAAAGAAGACTTGTTTAATAAATTACAAACCTTTCTTATTAGAAATCAACAAAAATCATTTATAATTTTCTTTAAATATAATTTTAATCAAATATAATTTTAATAAAAATAATAATAATAGGTGAATAGGTCCACACAATCACATATCAAGAGTCGATTCACATCATTACATTACTGTGTATATTATTTATATACTTATTTGTTAGTAGCTATTCTTTGATTGTATGTTAATCTCATTTCGATAGTTCAGATACATTTAGATCTATGAATTAAACAATTGTTAATCAAAACAGTGTTTAATGTTTGTGTACAAACTTTTTCTTCAGAACTTCATGATCATGTCTCTGGTGGGATATCCCCAAATACATCAAATTATTTTGGATAGGTTTAAGAATAATCCAAAAAGATTAAGAGAATCGACCATTTTCCTCTTTTCCTCACTCATTCCATTTATTTATTCATGTGGATTACTTTTTTTCCCCACACATTCCTAATTATGCCCTCCTCAGTATCCTAGATTTTCTCAAATAGGTTCATTTGAATAATTGCTCTTTACAAGGAGTCCTCCTTATTTTGAGTCAACATAAAATTAAACTAATATTATCCTTTTATTAAGATTGAAATTCATTGAACATGTTTGAAAGAAGATATGCAAATTTTTAACTAGTCCCAAGTCTATAAACACTTAGGGGGGAATATATATGTAAAGTTTCTTATACATGTTCATATCTAGGTGTCCTCTCATCCTTTACCAATTTCCTTTTTCTCCCTTTTGTTCTATTTGGTTTCCTCTTGGTGTTGCACGTTTCACACTCTTCCCTGATGAGTTCCGATAGAATGAAACCTAGGTTGGGGGATTGACCGGTAATGATCAATTTTCTTCAAGAGGCATCCATTACCTCTTTGTCATGTGGCAGCACCGTAAAGTGTGAACTGTGTTCTCCTTTTCATAATAAAAACCATATACTGTTGGTTCCCTTCTATATCTTTTTTATTCACCTTTTTTGTACCTTCTCCCAAATATAAAAAAAACTAGTTAGAGCTTATGAATAATTTAAAATTTCTGTCATTAAATAAAGCTACTTTATAATTTGTACCTAATGTTTTATTATATAATATATTTCTATGTCAAATTTTAACTTGAGTATACTCATTTTTTATTGCAATTGGAAGCAGCATATTTTTAAAAACTCTTTCTTAAAGTGTGGAGCGTTCTCTTAAACATTACAATTAATTTCTTTTTTTTTTTCACAGATGCAGAAATGTACTCATATCAATCTGGATCGGGTTTTTCCTCTTTGGATCCACAAATGTCATACAAAAGTAGAGATCATGCTGAAACGGATTTAGATTTTCTTCTGTCTGCTGAACGAAGTCCTGTAGGGCAACTAAAACCTCCAAGAAGTTCATTAGATGGAATAGTTAGAAATAGTTTATGCGATAATGACGTCCAACCAATCTACAAGTGTGAAAACTGCCACAGTGTGTACAACAAGCGGTATAACTTATTTCAACACATGAAGTTTCGTTGTGGCAAAGAACCACAATTTCACTGCCCCTATTGCACACATAAAACACATTACAAACCAAATCTCAGAGCCCACATTAAACATGTGCACAAAAATACATGCCCCTTTTAATCACAATCATTTTCAAAAATGATAATGCTTGTTATAAGTGAAATTAAAAAAAAAAGTTTTTGTTACATGCATATTATTTACTTCTATCAGTTAGAACCTTAGTCCAAGCATTGTACAGGATGTACTTTTTACCTACTGTCACATATGCAGCAGAAACATGGACAATGAATGTAAGAGAGACTATAAAAATGGAGGCCATGGGAATGAAGTTTTTTGGGAGCGTTTTAGCTGTCACAAGAAGAAACAAGAAATGAAGTTATCCGGGGAAGAGTGATAGTATAGGGAGTACATGAGATAGTAGAGGAACCAAGACTGAGATAGTATGGACATGTAATGAGGATGGAAAAAGAGAAGATGCCGAAGAAAATGTTGGTAATAAAGTATGTGGAAAAAAGACCTTTAGGTAGGCCAAGAAAGAGATGGGAGGAGCAGATAACAGAAAGTGTTCAAGTGAGAGGAGAAGAATGGAATAAATTAAAGGAAGAAGAGTGGTGGAAGGATTCGCAAAGATGAAGGCATTTTATTAAACTGTTGGAAACAGTTGACACTTATCAATATATTTACGCTAAATATATTCCCCTCCAACTCTACAAGGCATCCAACCAAGCTAGTTAAAAAATAATTTTATTCTGTAGGAAATGCCAATTTAATAAAAAAAACTCAATCCATAATAAAATTAACACATAGTTTGATTTTTCATTTTAATGAGTAAAAGAATTATAAATTGCAAAATATAATTGGTGTTTTAATGTGAATAATAATTTACTATTCACAAAATGTGATCGTCTAGTAAAATCATTTAGAAAAGATTGAGGTTTTCGATTGGTATATTTTTTATATTTTAATCCAACTTATTTTGACGCTTTTGATAAACTTTTAATTTTCAACTTGAATTATGTACTTATTCAAATGATTTTGAAGTTTATTTATAAATATAAAGAGTAAGAGTTTATCCATAAACCACATAACGCGGTTGATTGGAGAAGGGGAGGGTGGGGCTCTAACTTCTAAATGGTGCTACATGGGGCGAGAGAGGTTACATCACAGTGTTATGTAACACAGATCTTATACTTAAATAAAAAAAATCCATGGTGTGAGCCCACATGTGGGCTCTACCGACCAAGCAGTTGCCACCGTTAGTGATGAGGGTGCTAACATTTGAAAATAGAAGGTGTCATGTGGTCAACACAACGGTCCCTCTGGTTGTTAATCTTGGTTTTCTAAACTAGAGCTGATACTTCAAGAAGCTCCTCATTTGTCCTCACTAGGCTGAGTTGTACTTCGTTCCAGACCAACTGCTTCACAGCCAAGTTTTGAAAGCGCCGCTGATAGAACCCGAGACCTCTGGTTCTGAATCCAGGAACTCTGACCACTAGACCACAGTGGCAGTCACTAAAATTCTTATGTTGAGAAAATAGTAATATTGTTCACGATTTCACCGTTAGTAAATATACTTGTAGATAACTTCCAGTTCTGAGTTGTATTAAATCTTAGTCCCTCTTTAAGTGTCGCAATAGCTTACCTATGAAATCATGACATTTACTCTTGATGTGAAAAGTTTTGTAACAGCTAGGCTTATCTACTTAGCATTAAATGGGGAGTGGGAGGGTTAAAAATGTCAAGATAAAAATCGTGTGTTTTATAAATCACCCCTAGCTTGCTTATCAGGCGTCTTACAGTGTTGTCACACAAAAAGTATACAATTGTGGTACTATATACTCCAATACACCTGCTCGAGGGCTGAGGAGCTTCTTCTCTAACTTTGCATATTTCACGCTTCTAAGCAGTTACTCATATAACATTACATATGTGGCAAATTTTTAAGAAAGTGTGCATTTAACAGATTGGTACGAGCAAGGCTAAAAGGCTGTTGCAGTTTTATATAATACAATGTAACCCGACTTAGTGTAGTATTGACATTAGAAAAGAGGAAAAAATTTAATCTAAAATGAAATAAAGCAACATAAGTTTTATTCTTTAAAATAAAAGATGGTTTTATTCAAATCCACTTCTTGGACTTATCCTTTAAGCCTATTTGTATTTTACTACGCATGAAAGTTAGTTTATCATGTTGTGGCCAAAAGTTTGTTTCTGCTTCTAGAATCTCTTCTTTGTGTATTTCAAAAATCATCTGTCAATTCTTTTTTACAACAACATTGGAAATATAACATTTTCAAATAATTAAAAATAATCTAGTTCCTCAAAACTTTTTAACACCATACCTAAACAAGATTTGTTTGTGAATATTGCCAGGTCTCTTTCAGGTTGTGTGTACTAAGAACTTTGCTGCTATTTCCTTATTTGGTGGTCTTGGGGTAAAGTGCTTGCCTCAAGACCTGATGTACACAAGTTCAAACCCAGCTGGGGTCAACAGATTTTTCTTGAGTGATAAAATTCTTTAGCACATCTTACTTTAGAGCGGAAGTAAAGTTGTTTGTTCTGTTCTGAAATTTGAAAAATGTTACCTGGACACGGGAATTGAACCCGGGACCTTTGGCTTAGTACGCCAATGCTCTACCACTTAGCTATCCACGAATTGTCCCGTGACCATGGTTATTCTTCACTCTTCACTCATATTTTTAAGGCAGAGTCTATTACGGACGTGCGGAAATCGTTGGTTACAAATGTGTAATTTTATTAAGATCACGGGCTATTAGATAACGCAGCCACCTTTGACTCGGTCGTTGGATTAATGCTGCCACTTGTACAATTAATATAATTGTAAGGGATTGCATATTTAAGAATCAAATAGCCAAAGCAATTATTTATGCTTTTAGTGAGGATTACTCCATCTAGATATAATATGATAGCTAGATGGAGTAATCCTCACTAAAAGGCATAAATAATTGCTTTGGCTATTTGATTCTCTTTGTCCTGTGCCGAATGTGGCATGTAAATCCTAGAAGGTATGTGAAAATACCTTTCCCAGTAATATTTGAAAGCCCTTTCACTCTCGCTCATAGAAATGTTCGTGTGCTGATGTAATTATTAGGTTCATAAAGTGCACGTTAAATACCTCAAACAATGAAATAAAATATATTTCCTCATCTTCGCAGGATTCTTCAAGAAAAATCATCAAACTGTTAATGTAAAGTGATTTTTCTGATTGTTCTATAATTGTCACTGTTCTATAATAGAGAGGTATGTTCTAGTTACCCAATACGCACCTACTCTATCTGGATCTACAACAGAACTAGCATAAATATGAAAAGGCATTCTCACATGCTCTGGCAATTTTAACTGGAAAAGCTAGAGCCAATCAGATCAGCTTGTGGCACTAAGAGAGTTAGATTAAATGTATTTAGAACAGGGCACTGGTTTGGTTAGCAGACATAAATAAACTTGATAATTGGTAGGTACTATTACCTAGGTGGGGAGACGATACAATAACACAACGTTACCTTAAAACACTAGATTTCACAAGCCACATGAACCTAGTGAAAGATCTAAGTAGGTTTTTGTTGGCATGTTGCTTTAACAATTTCCACAGCATTATTACCCGGGTAAGTGTGCTGGCCATCAATATTACTTATAAATTAAGTTTGTATTATATAATATTGTCTTTATTTCTTAGTTATATTAGCAATATTGCAATAACACATACTTTAAATCTCATATCTATTTATTAGCATTTTGAAAGATTTTTTTATACTAAACTTATATTTTGCTTTTGTTAATATGTGTAGGATTCAAATTTACATGTTATTATTTCTTACATAAAGAGCATTGTAATGATTCAGACAAAGCTAGTTCATCTTGGTGATCACCAGTGATTGTACATCTCATTTCTAGGGGCTGTAACTTAACTAAACAAGTATGAAATATTTGTTAACATTCTTAAAGGAACTGAACTAGAGTTGTTTTCATAAAAAACATATTTAATTTTAGTAAGGAACAATATATATTCAGAATTGATAAAAATAGATCAACAAAAAAAGGAGTGACGCAAACTAAGAAGTTAAATTGGGAAATGAGTTGAAAGATAATATTGAGTTAAATTGTCAGAAAG